>OZ010615.1:57444522-57624522 GCA_963932145.1 Acanthosepion lycidas
TTTTGATTATTCCCAAATTTATTTGCAAGTTATAAAAATTGTTATTATACAAAAAAATTCAACACAAAAAAATCACAGAAAACAATTGTAGTAATGAAAACTTGGGATTCCAAATTTCTGTCACATGAGCTGTTGAAAGTTAGAGAGTTGTATCTCTTTAATTGAAAAAGTGTGACACACTGACATTTGCATTTATTATATAGATGTTCAGATATTTGAATCTGTTTATCCATATATGTTGGATAGAAGTAGATATTAATTGTCAGTAGTGATTGATTATTTACAATTGATCTTGCTAATTTTGTTTATGCTTTTCATATATTTTTGATTATTTTTTTTTTTCAATGTCATTATTGATGATGAATAAGAGAGTGTCTTATTTTTTACATAAATATCACAAATGTTCAGGTATATTTGGTGGACAGATAATAGCTTTTGTGATAAGATATTATGTCATTGGGGTTTATTTTGCTATTGCAAATGTTGATGATGAATAAAATGTCATAATAAATGAAAAAACAAAAAAACAAAACACTTCATTATAAAGTTTTAGGCATTTTTTTTTTTGCTCAGAAGTCCAATTTGCCACTTGTAGACTAAAGAGTTTGAGGTTGGTAATGGGTAGATTTCTTGACTGCCATTTTAAGTGAGGAATGTGTATCCTGTTTTTTGACCCAATTAAATCTGTTCCTTTTTCAAGAATATGCTCAAAGAGGACTTGAACGGACGTTTGTAGTAAGGCTCCATCTACTTTGGTTTAATAAATGTTTTAAAACTCTTGTTTCTCAGTCTTCTGTCTGTCCTTTAATTTATCTAAACCCTGTGTAGTGTTGATCCTAAGTTTTTAACAGTTCAGTGGAGCAGATGATAAATGTTAATCTTTTGGGTGATGTTGATTTTAGCAATAAGCAATCTTCACATAGCAAACCATGAATTTCTTCCTTTACATCTCTTTAGCTAGCCTCATTTTCTTAGTCTACTTTTCGTAAATATTATCCAATATAAATTGAAATATATGTCTATATTTTGGAGATGAAGTATTGTTATTATTTACATTGTTCGGACTGTTGTCCTTATCTTTTTTGTCATATTCATTTGTGAATATTGCAACAAAGATGAGGACAACAGTCCGAACAATGTAAATAGTGTAAATAAATTGAAATATATCTATGAATTTTTCTTCACAGAAAACAAATTTATATTTAATTTTTACATATCGAAAAATAGTTGAAATAATTTTTTTTTTTATATTTCTGATATATGACCTTTCAAATCCTAAGTGGGATTCAGAATATGAAACTAGCTAACCTTTAGCATTCTACATAATTAATATTACTTTCATTGCATTCTTTTTCAGGGCCTTTCAATTGCAGTATCTTTATTGTTAATTTCACTCAAAATTGTCTTTTGTTGCCATAGCTGGATATGACAACACAACTATGAAATTCAAACACATTATTATTCAGGGATCAGTCATCTTCAGTATCAGGATAAACTTTTTGTACAGCAAATGTAGCCACAGAGAAGTGTAAAGAATTTAATACAGTGTCTGCTATGTGAAAACGAACAGTACTTTTACATATTTCAGTATTAATATTATTTATATTATTATATCTAGTATTTTACACTATTTCTATGCCGACTATTATTCTTTATATTATATTTCTTTATCACAATATTTTGGCTGTTGTGACCTACAGCCTTGACCCAAGTACACAACAGCTGAAACCTGATAAAAACAACAAAAACAATAACAATGAGGATAAGTCTGCATGTAAATAGTGTAAATATTTCCTCATCTCAGAAATTCAGACAAAATCTATTCTAGTACAGTCACCATGTTCATGAAACAATTTTTTTCTGTTCACAATTTATTCTTTATGAAACTTTTGCTTGATATATACACTACAATTCAAAAGTTTGAAGCTGCCCCCAAAATTAGCATAGGATGAACTTGATAGAAAAGTGAAAAAAAAAAAAAATGAAAAAGCTCTTAGTCATTGAATAATGAATGAAATCAATTATCAAACATATTTTTTGAGAAACATTTGCAACGAATGCCAAAAATTTGTGCTGCAGTAATCAAAGCTAAAGGAGGATATTTGACAAGAGCAAAATTTAATCATAAAATTCTTTTTTTCTTTTTGTCATAATAAAATTACTAATAAAAAAATTATGTCTTACTTTTTTTTAACCATGTATAATAATTTTCTTTTATTTAAAATAACTACTTTTTCAATTTAAAGAATTACCAGACATATCCTCAAACTTTTGAACTGTAGTGTATTTATACATATATATTTCTTGTACAATATATTAAACATTTTAATCTTGAGAAATTACTCCAAAATTATGGATAACTTTAAACTTTGACGATATTTGAATCTTTAAACACTGCAAATGACTCACCAAGTATAAAAGGGAATATAAGGAGAATATTATGTCATTTTTGTGCCAAAATTTATTGGGGAAGCTGGATTAATAAAATGGAGAACAAAGAAGAAAAATCAATGAAGAATACACTGTACCATTAAATGGCAATGCAGTAAATCTAATGATAATAATGGTAATTCTAATAAATTGGTGATGTGACAGCTGATAGTTTAGAAAATGATGTAGAAGGATTTTAATACATGATGACTAAAGTAATCACTTTAATTCAATGTGGAAATAAATTGTTCAACCTTTGCTATGAAACTATATAACATTTCCATTGTATTCAATAAAGCATCAAAAAGGTTGATAAAGCATAAAAAACAAATCAGTCAATAGATCATAAACTACATGCATATGTTGAATTTTCAAATAAACTGAAGTAGCATCATATTAAATGTATAGTTCATCTTGACTATGAAGTACTGGAATTGTTGCGACATGTTCCAGGGCTGTTCATAACATTTCTGGAAATGTAATGATGTTTGTAACATGTCCTATATATATACTCAATGGGGTTTAAATCTGGTGAGTGCAGGAAGCGAATAGAAGACTTGAAAGTCAGCAGGAGGGTTCATGGAACTAGTTTTGTGTCACTTATATGATGTGGATTTATAACATCTTTTTGGAACAAGACATCATCATTGGGAAAAATGACAAGTATAAAGGATTTCAGTTGGTCTACAAGAAGATTTGTATATGTTCCATTTGTCAAGATTGACTATAGTTCCACTAGGAGTTCTTGCAAACTCCAGTAGAACACGCCTCACATAATTACAGAACTAGTGGTCACCTGCTCACACAATATCCTGCTAACAAACTATAGTCATAACCACATGTTGTCTCCTTTATACAAACTCGAGCATTTGCTCAAAAGAAATAGAAACATGACTCTTCTACCAGGTTTACATTGTCCAATTTTCTCTTGGCCAAGTGAGCTTCAGTAAGATATAATGTTAGTAGTATCCTTCTTTGTTAATGATTATGAAATCCCATACAATGCAGAATATGCTGTTAATTGATGGATTGTATGGTACCAGCATTGAATTGGGACGTGTGATTTGATGCCATTTTCCCTTTTATTGGTTGTTTACCATCCTTGACAGTGGTTAGTGATCCTGTTCTCACCTCACCCCTGAGTTACTCACACTTTTTATGTACTGTTGATAACTGGCCAGAATTTACATATTGCTGACGAACCATTGTTACTTTTGTCTTAGGTTTTCCAATTGCCATTTTAAAGATAGTGCACCATTGCTTTTACAAATAAGCTATTTTGCTGGTCCCAGTAAAATAGACAATTAGGATTTTAACCTTATTTTACCAGTCTTGGTAAAATAGACCCCCAGGCTATTTTGCCAGTAAATTGAGATTGTCAGTGCAGTGGTTGTATGAGCTGTATAGGCGGGAATTGAACAACATAGGATTTTGTGGTCTGTGAATGTTGTCTTCAGTAGGTGCACCTGAAGAAATGTATTGGCAAGAGAATCATGCCCAAAAGCCAAGTTTTCAATTTTCAGGGACTGTTATGACTGAAGTGCATATTCAGAGACTTCAATATTTCTTTTAATAATTGATGATGAATAAATGATTTTAATTTGTGTTTTAACGATTGATGGTGGAAAAGATTTTAAATTGTCTTATGTTTATTTATTTTCACCATCAATTCTTATGTTAAATCTGTGTGTTGTTATTTTTATCATTACCTGCCTTTATAATAATAAAAATATTTACCAGCAAAATAGCCTGGGGGCGTCTATTTAACTGAGACCAGTAAAAAAAAGCATGTTTGTCTATTTTACTGTTACCTCTTCATTTTTAGCCTCAACAATCATTGTGTGGTCAAATGGAGTTAAATACTGTCCCCATCTCACAGTTGTTACAGTCAAACTGCCTCTGTTTATACTATGTCAGCTATAGTTCATCCAGTTGAGTCCATTTGTACAAGTTGGGTATGATAAAATCATCCAGTGGATTGCTCTATCTACTTTTTTACCACTTCACTTCTTGCGTAGGATAATAGTTTCAAAAATATTTTTCTTCTAGTATTTTGTGAAATGTTATTTTGGTATGAATCCTAATGATGTCTTTGTTTATTTTCAGGATGTAGATAAATTGAAAATTGAGGTGGACCAAGTATATAAGTCCTTAACATACATCAAGGAGGTGGTTGACAAAGAAACTTTACAGATTCTTCCGGCCACTGCATCTGCTGTCTTGGAGACCGTTACAGGGGTCTTCAGTCTGCTGAGCAATTATTTTGCTAACCAGGAAAGGTGAGATCAAAATCTTTTTTTGTATAATGATCAACAACTAAGAGTAGACATGGATTTCCACAGCCTCTTGTTTGTTTTTTTATTTACTCTCAGCCGTCTCCCTCATGTCCTTTCAGGATTTGGCCTATTATGGATGCCTCTACAGTTTCTTGTTTTAGTTAATCTCAATATCTTATTTTTGTGGTATTTGTTCCACCATTTATTTGCAGGAACTTTTCAAATTGGTTACTCACTATTCTTTCTTTGGCTTCTCTTGCATTCAATGTGTTCTGTGAGTATTAAATTTTCCAATCTTTCTTTCATCATTATAAAATTTCAACTCTCTCACATTCTGTTCATTAACTACAGTTTTTTTTATTATATTTACACTATTTACATTGTTTGGACATTGTACACTCCGGCCTTTTTCAGGTGACATACATTGGAAACGTTGTGAATATGACAATAAAGACAACAATCTGAACAATGTAAATAGTGTGAATAGTTACAAACCTCATCTCAAAAATATAGACAAAATTTTATATATATATATATATATATATATATATAATATTTGTAGTGACAATTAACTTAAAACTTCATTTTTCATGTAATCTGTCTATGGTATTGTCAACAATCATTAGTATAACCTAAACTCACTTGCTTCACCCCCCCCTTTTTTTTTATTTATTTATAATCAAAAGAAATTGGATACTTTTCACAGCCATATATACTTGAGTATAGTGTGAGTATTTATGATTTTATGCAAAAAATTTTCTATAAATATTTCCATTGTAATTGTTCTGATGAAATTTCCTCTTTGGTACATAGACTTAATGAATTTAAGTGCAGTACTAGATTGGTAACAAGGTCTCATCATTTTACAATTGAAATGGCTAGATCTTATTGTAAGTTCTATGCTAAAAGTTTCTTCTATTGAATGTCGCATTTGTGGAACTTTTTTTCATTTTCTTGTTTTCCATCCAACTTTGATCTTCAAAAATTTAAATGTGATGTTAATAGTCTTCTTAATTCCTGTTCCTTTATTGTTCTCTCTCCTGAATAATGTTTTTCTTTTCTTCATATCATTCATACTCAGTAAACCCTCTTGTGGAACTCTCTTCTGTCTTTTGGCTCCACAGTCAGTTATCGTCTGTCTTAATTCCTGTTACATTATTGTTCTCTGTCTTTAATATTTTCTTTTTCTCATATTCACTCACACTCAGTAACCCCTTACATCTTAGTGGCTTTATTGTTTTGCTTGGGGTGAAAAATAAAAGCAATCACTTGGCTTGCCCAGTTTATAAATACAATCCCAGAATGAAGAATCTCTTGTCTCCCTCAGCTATGGGTTAATTAATAAGACTTGTATTTACTATTTACATTATTATCTTAAAAAAAAAAATTCCTACAAAATATTTAGATTTCGGCATTAAATAACCTATAGGTGTTGATATACTGCTAAACAAAAACAACCAAATAAATCCATCTTAAACTGATTTTATTTATTTATTTTTTTTCACTTTGTGCCAATGCAGGGGAAAGTCTTGAATTCCTTTCTTCTTGTTTTTGCTATGTGTTAAATAGTAGGGTAGATTAGGTTCTCTAGCCTTGAGGGGCAAGAGAAGGATAACTATGAAATAAAAACTATGCAACAAGAGACCCTCCAAGATTTCCTATATAAAGTCATGATAATAATAAAGAAAAAGGAATCTGTGAGGAAATATAATTGTTTATGTCTTGAAGGGACTTGTCATTAAAAAAAAAAAAATTAGTAAAAGCTGTTTAGAAAGATGATTTCGAGATCTTATGAACAAAATTTTATAATTCTTCTACATGACACACTTGTATATCTGAACAGACGCACAACAAAACGTCAGCTAGAAAATTTGGATATCATTATTCACTTTTTCAAAATGAAATTATCAGAAATTTATTTAAATCAGTTGAAAATGTTATAATTTTTAATGAAGTAAATTAAAATTCAATAAAATTTCAAAAATAAATTTGACTTGCATGCATAAAAGTTATGATTGATTGATTTTTTTTCAGCTTATCAACTGTTTGCAGGTTATTTAAAGCCAGAAAATATTTCTAGATTGTAAGAAATTTTTTTTAGATAATAATGATTTAGTTATACAAGTCTTTCTAATTAACCCATAGCTGGGGTAGAAGAGGTGACATAAAACTTAGAAAAAAGGTATATATAGGTTATGATACCTGCCTTGAGAAGACCTATACCAAATCTCAGCTTTGTAGGCACAAAACTGTAGCCTACATCTTAAAACCTGGATAAGGTAATGTGATGACGTTTTACATAATGTTTTTGTTATATTCTTTGCTTAAATATATAAAATGTTTACATTTTTAACTACTATATTTATATGCTTCTTTAATGGACTTTTTGTATTTCAGCAGTATGATGTTATCCCGCCATAATCGGGTGTGCCAGTGTTTAGCGCGCTTGATTCGTTGGGCTGACAAGATCCTGCTATATGGTAATGATCAGCTAAATAAGGATAATGCCCATGAAGTCATCAAAGCTCTGGCTGATGGGATGAAAGTAAGTGAATTCTTATTTTTAAGCTTTCTAATAAAATCGAGTAAAAATGGGTGAAATCAAGCATTTTCACTTGAAAGCTAGTGTTATCAGCTTGTTTACGTAGCTTACTCAAAGTTATAGCAACTAAAATTTGGTGTTTGCAAAGTCCTGCAAACAAATGAAAAGTTGTTGAAATCCATCTGTTTTCTAAAAATTAGTAAATTGTTAGACAAGAATTGCTTAAACGCAAAAATTGATTTCTTTAACATCTTTCTCTTTTAGATTTGAAGTTGATTGAATCCTAAAAATATAGTATTTAATTTTTCACTTTTAATCTCTATCTGTTCTCAGCCTGTTTATCACATAGACCAACCATAATTTAGAAATCCATCTGTAAGATGACTGTGGCCAAATCATCAGTGATGTTGCCCTGGGATCCTTAAGAGTTTCAGGTTTATCCAACATCAGACTCCTTCTGATGGTGGTCAAATACTAACATGTGCAATGAGCTGTGTGAAAATATCAATCACAGAATACAAATGGCTTTAAAAGAGATTTTGGAACCTTAAAAACCATATATTCAGCTTTCCTTCAATGAAATTCATCAGTGGGCACTCCATGCTTGTTAGAATGGGAGAATCTAAAATTCAGGTTTCTCCACTTCAAAAATGAAGCAGACAAGTTAATATTAAAAAATAAAGGCATTAAACATAATTTTATACTGACATCTATCTTTTTGTCAGCTTTTCTCAAAATCAAATTGATGAGTAGTGTGATATTCCTTATTACTCCATCTGTGTGCAAGGGACTTAACTCTTTGTTTTAGGTAATTTTCTAGTGCATTAAACTGATGTGTTCAAACCAAGGATCACCTTGGTTCAAACTGATTCAACAAGTTTGAAGTGTGCATGAGTAAGGCAAAACCTCTTGCTATTAATAATGAATTACATGAACAGAGGAGATGTATTATGGAAACATAATTTATTCATATCAGCTAAGAAAATATAGAAATAAAAATATGCAATATTGAAAATGATCACAAAATTTAAGCATTTCTATTATTAGGCTTTAAAATTATTAATTTATAAATATTGTAAACTTAATGTATGTGTGTGTCATTTATAAATAAATGAAAAAGTAAATTTATATTTTATCTACAGATTAAAACAATATAAAACTACTTTAGACTCTCTCTCTCTTTCTATATATATATATATATATATATATATATATATGATGGACTCTCCTGTCATTTTGGATGTCTTTCAGCTCAGTTTTTATGTTTGTTTCGTATGAGACAACAATCCTGCATGGGATTTTCAAACAAGTCCACACAAGGGACATGCTGAAGTGTTGACCATCATATGGGCTGCTGCATTAAACCAAGATTTAGCATTGGTTCTTAATTCTCTCAGACAATTCTTTTCAAAGTTAGTTATACCTTGGTAGCAGGTGTTTCTCCACTTTGCTCAGAGAGTTCAAACTCCTCTATAGAGATGTTTGCAGCAATTGTATTTAAGTTTGTTCTTGAAGTGTAAGCAAGTACGGCCTACATTACACTTACCATGAAAAAGTTGACTATATATGAGGATTTCTGGCATTCGATCATCACTCGTTCTGATGACATGACCAGCCCATCTGAACTGTGATTGCATCAGAAAGGATTTGATACCACCACTTCGATGAAAAGATCAGGGTCAGAAATTTTGTTCTGCCGTGTATAACCGCATATTGAATGAAGACAGCGTTTATGAAAAGCATCAAGTTGATTGATGTGCGTCCTGTATGGCGTCCATGATTCTGACCCAAAGAGATATTGAACACTGTCGTTAGAGTAAACAGGCCTGTTTTTTTTTTCATTGCTCAAAAAATGCAATGTCGCATTTTAAAGGAAAGTCTTGATTGTTTTTTTAAAATCATCCATTATTCTTATATTTTTCTTTTTTATTATAATATTTGTTATGTTTATATATATATATATATATGTATGTATGCATATGTGTGTAATTGAACTTTTTTGAGTTATATGCTGTATATACTCATATATCATGTGATTTTGAAGATAATTTTAAGGGGGTCTCATCATACATGAGATATAAAATTAGCATATGTACTGCTGGTTCTGGCTACACCATTGACCACACTATATGTCTATGTACTGTAGCCAAATTAACTTCAAAATTAGTTCTTCAAAGGTTGCATGATATGCAAGTATATACAGTATTTTGGGATACAAAATTCAGTTCATAGAATGTCTAAATCCCAGATCAGATAAATTTGTTTTTTTTTCTTAAACAAATAAAATAATGTAATAATTTCAGATTAATTTGCATGTTTATAATTATTTAAATTTAATTATAGTTTATTTCAGTAAAATAAGCCAAAACATGCATTTTTGGTATGTTGGCAACATAAAAGAAAAACCAGCAAATGGCATTGTTTTTATTTGAATTGTTTACATTTGGACTACTATCCTTGTCTTTGTTGTCATTATCAGTGTTTCAGCTATTGTGCTCTCTGGCCATCTTTAGATGCTTGTCTATCCAGGCAACCTTCAGGTCATTTTGAATAGCCTAGTGGATTATGGTGTTGGTTCATTAATTTGGTGACATAGTAATTCTGAGTTCTGTCCCTGGGCTGTAGAAACAAGGCAAGCAATAACAGAGCAAAGCTCAATAAGAATAAGATGAGATGTTCAATGGAATGAGAACAATGTACTCCTGTATTTTAAATAAAGTGTTTCAGTCTGAAATTCCCTTTAGGTTACTTGGCTATCAATGGTAATAACAACAAATATGAGGCTATTAATTCAAATATAAATAATGATAACTCCACATGCCAGAAATTCAAAAAGAAAAACCTGTTGCTTTTGTTAATTTTAAATTAATTTTATTAAATACTCTCTGCTATTCTTTAAAATCTTTTGTAGTTTATGGTTACACATTTTAGCTTTACAGATTTATCAAATTGCAATAGTAAATGTCTATTATTACCAAAAATTGTTGATATTTTAATAAAAATCATAGCTTTTTTTTCTTTACACTATTTAGATTGTTCAGACTGTTATCCTCATCTTTGTTGTCATATTCACAAAGTTTCATCTGTTGTACGCTCTGGACTTCTTTGTGTGATTGGAACTTCAAACCAAATTCCTTGTCTGGAAGAGACATGCCATGTGGAACTAGAACAATCTACCCCAATGGATGAAATAAAGGATTCGGTTTGAAATTCCAATCACCTGAAGAAGGCCAGAACATACAACAGCTGAAATGTCATGAATAGAGCAACAAAATGAGGACAACAGTCCAAACAATGTAAATAGTGTAAATAATTACAATACCTCATCTCAGAAATATAAAGAGCTTTGTTTTTTCTTTTAAGTTTCTTATGCAAATTGTAATAATTTATTCAATTTTAATTCTATAGAAAGAGGGTTGGACTAAAGAGTTGTTTATATTCATATCTGTATAATGTAAAAATAAATACCAAAAGTCTCATTTTCTTAAATTTAATTTGATTTTTTTTTTCTTTATTAGGAACTAGCACAAGCATCCATTGATAAGTTAGAAAATAGAAAAAATGGTGTTCCAAGATCTCCAGGCCCTATCAGTGCTTCTAGTCACCAGGAGAGGTTTGTATTTTGTTTGTAGAAATCTTAGAATTGAGTGGAATTTTGTGTTCAAGTTTGCCAGGCCTTCCTCCTTTATTTTGTTGACCCTGACCCATTTTCATCTGCCAATGAATGGCTGGAACTTACAGATATGGTTGTGGGCTTACCCAATATGCTTGTGGATTAATTTTGGGAAATTGCAACAGCTTTTGTTGTCTTTTGGTGAATGTGTTTCGTTGTGATCCTTGCCCTCTGCTGCTTTTGGATCATGCCTTCGTAGCCTTTTACTGATTTTATTTTGACAAAAAAAAAAAGAAAAAAAACAAAGATTGTCTTGTATTTCTGTCATTTAAACTGGATTTTATGTAATTAATGCAATATTGAGCAAAAAAAAACAACGAAAAAAAACACTTATATTTAAGAATGTATTTTGTGATTTATAAATTGTCCAATATGCTGTTATATACTGTTTATGCAATATTAATATGTAATAGATAATAGATTGTTTGATATTTAAATGATTTGTATGTAATTCATATTATTAATGTTAGAATGTTTTTTATTCAATTCTATAAATATTGTTGTTTAAAAATATTATGCATTATTAATATCTAAAGATGGGTTTATAAAACTGATGCTGTTAATAGAATTTTAAGTTAAAATATTGGGTAATGCTGCTTTGTAATTTACTAAAAATATTGTGTAAAATCGAGATGGCACTTCTAGAATAAATACAGCTCATTATACAATTAGTTTAAAATATTGCGTAAGATAGAATATATAAAATTATGATTAAACTATTAAACTTCTGTTATATATTCTGCAACATTGTAGTTGACACACTTGGATAAAACTGTATGCTATAGTCTAAGAATATTGGCTATTTTCAGGTTTATGACTTTTTAAAGAGTGTCAGTATAAAATAATTTTAGTAAAAAGTCCTTACACTGATACTGTTCTGTTGGCATCATTTATGAATGTTTTAACCATTAGGCTGATTTATAGTTGGTTGATTTTTAGATGTCTTGCCTTGTTGTACTTAATGTGTACAATAGTAGAAAAGTTTTAGACAGTAATATAATATTACTGAATAAAATACTAAAACTTAAAAAATTAGGATTAATACAATATTTTTTAGCAAAAATGATTACTTTATATTTGTTGTTTGTTTTTTGTTTTTTTAAGCCATATGAGTTTAGTAAAGGAACGAGAAAACTAATTCAAATAAAACTACTTGGTTATAAACAAGAGCAAATACATTTTTCTATAAAGAAATAGTATACCAATGCTGATGCTGGCTTAATCTGATAGATATCAAGTTTTGTTCTTGTGAAATACAGAATAGCAAAATTGTTAGCAATTTGTTGGACACTTTTAAATATAACTTAGAAAACAGGGCAGGGTGCTACAAGACACCAGACCTTTAGTTATGTCTTACTTAGTGTTACAAATTGACTTGTCTCTCTTGTATGAATATTTATAAAATCAACAATAACCACAATATTTTGATAATTTATAGTAGACATTGAATTAAAACCCAAACTGAAAAGGACTTTTCTCTCTTGTGATCTCGTTGTTTTAAAAAAAATCTGTAACATCAACAGAAGACAAATATTGGCTATTGAAAAAAAAATTGTTTAACAGTTTTAAGTTAAAAAACAAATTAAAGCTGATTAATTATATAGTTCTTGTGTTCAATGATAAAAATTGTCTTTTGAACAGTAGTAAAAGTTTATCTCTTGTTTCCTGTTTAGGATTGGGTTTCCAGTTCCTTCTAAAGTCTTCTCATTCACTTTCATTGCCAGTAACACCTTTCATCTTTAGTGATCTAAAAAAAAAAAAGAAGAAATATTTAATAAAGAAATAAAATTACAGGGAAAAATTTCTCTATACTGTTTTTTGAATATTGCTGTAAAAATTTTATTTTGATGCTAAATACCTTAAGAGAAAGAGAATTTCTATGTTTTTTCTTGACGGCATGTGAGTAGCCGGTGCATTAAGACATTTTATATATAATAAAAAAAAATGGTTAACTTGATTGTAAATGCATAAATACAGACTTTTAGTATTAAATAAAATTAATGAGATGTGATTATTATATTTCTTCTTTTGTTTTCTTTTTTCATTCTTGTTCCTAATTCTGAATTTGGTTTGGATTAAAATCAGACCCAGATTTAGATGAAGAGAAGCCCTAGGCTATTCCACTTGTGGGGCCCCTCCAAAATTCCCCATTCTCATGAGTAGAGGAAAATGGAAGAGTGTTAAATTAAACGATTTGAGTAAAGCCGAAGATGATGACAGGTGTTTAAAATTTCAGAAGGGTTATTTAGAGTCTACAGTGCATTATGACAGCATATGTAAGAAAGACCTATGACAGTGTCAAAAATATTATTCAACTTGGTTGGAGGACCCTAGATTTTGAGGCCCTAGGCTTCAGTCTGCTAAGCCTATAGGTAAATCTGGCACTCATTAAGATGAAGTGAAAAATTAAATTGTATAATAAACAGAACAATATTGTTAGAGATCAACCCAAGAGTGTTAAATAACTCTTTACTGTTATAAAATCTCCATTTATGGTGCGTGGCTTTCTGTCATCATTGTCCAATCAAAGTTATCTTAAGCACTTTGTAATTGTTTAAACAAGAAAAATCTGAGTTGATAAATTCTATATAAACATTTGCAAGACAGAAAGTTACAGAGACTCTGTATAATTTTAATTTTTAAAACACTATCATGTTTGTCTAAAAAAAAAAAAAAAACATTTTTGTGTTAGAATTTTCATGATATTTTTTCATGTTTTGAATGCTGAACTGAAAGAAGTCCCAAAAAAAAAAGAATCTTTTGTAGGATATAAAAAAATTCTTTGTCGAAGTTTCTAGCTTGTTTGGATTTCTACATTTTCAAAGAAAGTCTATTCTTTGTGAAGTGTAATCCTAACTGGCATATATCATCGTGCAAGCAGAGACTTCAAATATCAATAGCAGCTTTGTTGATGCCAAACCTTCCAGACATTCCAAAGATTCATATTGTCCTTATCAGTTAACCCATGTCTACCAAAAGATGCAACTAGAATATATACCAGTCATCAGAAAAAAAAAGAAAGAAAAAAAGGATGCCAATCATCATAAAAAGATTTAATTGTCATTTTACCTGAAAACATCAATTATTGTGACTTTAAATGTAAAACTAATGAGAATCATCAAATTTAAATAAACTGTTTTCAGATTAGCAGATTTGAATTATTACTGGGTTTATTTCTTTTTGATATTTCTTTCTCCCCTCTTTTAATTTGTACTATGAAGTCGCTATACACTTTTCATGAAAAGAAATGTTATTGAATTTTTATTTCTGTAGTTATTTGACATTACTTTCTTATATTGTCAGATTTAACTATTTTCAATTTGATCTTATCACTAAAATACACTACTTAATTTCCTCAGGTCAGTTGCCATTACAAAGATTTGGTCAATGCCTGATAAATTGTAGGAATTTTGATTGTTCTGGTGGAAAAACAGGTAGTTACTTTTTATGCCAGTAAAAGATTAAAAAAAAGACATGAAATGTATATTTAGTATGTTCAGTTTATTATCATTCAATTTTAGTTGGATATTGAAAGAATTAGATAGCCTGTCATCTCTTTACAAGGATGTTGCATAATTAGGCAAATAGTCTATTTTTTCTTTTTTAATCATTTCACTCCAAGCAAGGCAATAAAACCACTAAGATGTAAGGAGTTACTGAGTGCTAGAGAATGAGAATTATATACTATTGAGGAAAAAGGATAATAACAGAACGATTGACATTGAATTTAAATCTTTGAAGATCAAAGTTGACTGGGAAGGAAGAATCCTGAAGAGAATTCCACAAGTGAGAATTGCGATAGAATAGAACCTAGTTACATCTCGCCATTTTTAACTGTAAAATGATGAGACCTTGCTGCCAACCTAGCTGTGCGCTTAAATTCATAAAGCCTCAGTACCATAGAGTAAAGTTCATCTTCATAATTACCATGAAAGTATTTATATAAAGGTTCATGGGAAGCTACATTACAGCAGTGGGAAAGTGACTGAAGCTGAGATGTCAGATCAGGGCCAATAACATTGCAGTTTCTTCTTTGGATTTTATCAAGAATCTCTAAATATATAGCATGAGCACCAGACCAAATGTGTCAGAAATATTCAAAGCAAGGATGAATTGTAGACTTATAAATATGTAAGATAGCTTTTGGTGAGAAAAATTGTCTAGCACAACAGTAAATCACCTTTCCTAGTTACATACTTAGCAATTAATTCAATATAATTTCTCTACTTCATATAAGCAGAAAATGTTAATCTGAGAAGGTGCAATGAGTCACTCTCCTGGAGGTTAGCATCATGATGGTGGTTGAAGGATATACAAAATATAGCTTAATATATTTTGTATATTCTTCAACCACTATCAATGTTTCTGCTTCTATTGTGTAAATAAACGATTGCCATTCCAAAATCTTTCTTTCCTCTTTTTGAAGAAAAGCTGCATCCCTTTTTCTTCTTCTTTTTTTTTTAAACCAACAAAATCTTAATTTATAATGAATAAAATATATGAAAGTACAATTTATGTATTGATATTATTTTATAAAACAATGTAAATAATATAGTAAGAGAATTTTAATGTTTTTAATACCTCAAACTTTTCTACTTTCTATTATTAATGTTCTAAATATTCCTAACTATATGTAAATGATTAAGTTTACAAGTTTGAGAATCAAAACCTGTTCTCTCTGAAAAAAAAAATGTTATTTATTATGGATTCTTTTAGCTGCCTTGACCTTACTTAAAAATGGATAATGACAAAATTGTTACATTTTCAAGTTTAGTCAGTTTTATGTGACTATTTTTCATTACTGCATCTAAGTATATTGGCATGTTATAAATACCTTTTAATATTTATTCAGGAGCAAATGGATAACTGAAAGATAAACATCTTATAAAAGAAAGATTTTGCTTTTAGAATGTGCTAATGTATTTAGCTTCTCTGTGATCTGCTTTTATCAGTTTTATATTTCTAAATTCTCTGATAACCACGGTGCAGTTATTTCATTTCAATAGATGAATTATTGTCAATTAGTATTAATTTTTGATTCACAATTCTTTCGTCTTACATTTCTTGTTAACTTTTTGACTTTTTCTTGCATCTTAATTTCAGTACTGCTTCTTATTACAATCATTAATCAATAGTACTAAAGAATAACAATCTATACTATTTACTAACAACTGTAAAATGATGCTCTCAGAGTTTCACTAAAATGCAACATAAATGAGAAAAATGCTAATTACAATAATAATTGAAACTGTTTTATTTCATAATATATATATATAATATATATATAACATATTTATATAATTATATATTACTAATTCTATTAGTATTAGGTTGGTGCAAAAATAATGACGTAATAATGTCGTTTTTTTGACATTAAAAAATACGTCAAAAAATGACATTATTACGTCATTATTTTTGCACCAACCTAATACATATAAGCATTAAAGATGGCAGTGTATAAGGTTTTCAGTTTCAAGAAAAATATATGAAAGTTATATAGTTGGATTTGAAATAATCATTGTGACCTAATTTGAAAGGCAAGTCTTTCTAAGGAAAAAGAATGTCATTTCAAATCTCAGAGGCTTATTCTTTATTCTCAATCCAAACTGATCAAAATCAATGGAGTGTTTGTGATAATAGAAATACTAGTCATAAATTTATAATTTTGAGTTTCTGTAATCAGTAGTCTTATTAGTAAAACAGCTGCTCTAGATAAGCAGTCTTTCTAAGGAAAAAGATGATGTTTATTCTTTATTTCTAATCTATGGTGCTTACTATCATAGGACAAGAAATAAAATTCTAATTGACAATATTTTGTCTAATAATAATAATAATTTCAAATAAATTCAGAAACAATAATCACAAATTAATAAGGTTTCTTCATTGTTAGCATATTATTTTAAGTGAGGGATAACCTCTAACCTCTTGGTTCATCTTTCAATAGCCATGAATCTCATTAAAATAACTGAGAATCGATCCTTATATTTGGGAAAATCCTGAATAAAATGGTTTTTTTTCTGGAGGGAGGGGTTCCATGAAACCTTATATAAAATAGGATTTAAAGGAGTTAATGACATTTTTATTTGTGATAAGCTGAGCTAATAATAGTCTAATGATTATATCATTGATAAGAGGTGCCAACAGAATACTAGAATATTATAGTTACAACTTTAGTAGAAGCAAAAACTTTTTAAAAATGAAGGCATTTACACATAAACAATATTGAAAAAAAATAAATTTGAATTCAAATGCAACAAAAATTGATGTTAGTCTTGTTATGAAGCATTACAAAAACCTGATATAACTTCCTTGTGAGAATTGTGAGAGAAAGTTATCTATGAAGTGGATAAAAATATGCCCAAACCAAATAAGCTTGTTATTGCTTGTTGAATCTGTTTTGTGTTTAAGTCATTAGTCTTTTACAGTGTGAACTATATATATATATATATATATATATATATATATATATATATGAATTGACTCTATTTAAAAACTTCCAAGAGCATTAAGAATCCAAAGAGAAATATGAAATACCTATGAGAGTTAATTATTAGAACAACTATATTTGAAAATTCTTTTGATGATATATTTTTGATGCCAAATAAAGTCAAATATTTATTTGATTTTTATGTCAATATTTTTATATATGATTTTTATTAAATAAATTTTTGTTAGTTTTAAGTCATGTGCAAAGTATGTGGTAAAAATTAAGCTAAATAACTGACCTTATGGGATTCAAATTTCAGCAATGTTTAACCTTTGTGCCTGAAAAAAATGGTGTGTCGTAAGGATGTTTATTCCCTTGACACTGCTATTACTTTTGATACTATCGGTAATGTTTATTTATGAGATGATAGAAATATGTGGACCAAGTACAATATGATAGTAATTATTTGCCTTTTATAATAATTTATTATTTACCATTTTATAAAGAAAAAAATTTTGTTTAAAAATGTTTTAAAAATTATAAAATTACCAAAATATGTAAACTGACTAAAATGCATATTTATTATTTACTACTTTATAAATAACTATGATAATTTTTTTATTTATTTTATAAAAATATCAATGAATTATAGAACAAGAAATTCTGAATAAACATGATTTTTTGTAGATAAAATTATTCTTGTAAATAAGCAATCTAATAAATAATGTTTAATATCTTTGTTGCAAATTCTCAAGAATAAAGAAAATGTATAAATCCAGTTTCATATGTTTGGGTTTTATTAAAAATTCTAAACATTATTTTAAAAAAAAAAAAAAACAATAAACATTGTCATTGGAGTTAATAGTGTATATGGTAATAAGGACGTCAAGTTTGACATACCATATTTTTGAAGGCACAAAGGTTAAACATTGCCCAAATTTCTACATGAAAAGAATAAAACATTGATAACTGTAAAGTTAAAGATCTATTTAATTATTATTGCAGGTTTTAAATTGATCATCCATTTTGTTGGTTAGCAGTTATTTTAACTACAATTGATTATGTTGCTTTCTGATGGTATGGGATTAGTTTGCCTCTTATTCAAACATTCATTTTATCCTCCACTTTGTCCTCCAAAAAAAAATGTTATGAACTTTTAGCGGTTTAGTATTTGGAAGCAGAATCATTTGAGATTTTCTGTTACCCTCATCTTTGTTGTTTGTGTTATCACACTGTTTTGATCGGTGTATTCTCTGATCATAATCAGGTGATATGGTACGGGGTCCTCCCCCAACCAAAGTCTAATAGGTAAATGGATATCTGATATTTTGTGTTTTGTGTTTAATGTTTTGATTGGCATGCTGTCCGATCACTTCAGTTCGTATGGCAAGAAGACATCATTGTACAAGTTCACTCGTTCTTTTGGGAATCTGTCTTTTAAATTTGTGTTGCATGGTGATGCCATGGTTAGTGCCTGGGGGTTATTGGTTTGGGTGGTGGTGGTGGTGAATACTGTTTCATTGATCTTAATCAGGTTTGATCAGAGAATATACAAATTGAAATGTTGTTAACGCAAAAAATAAAGACTGATTTCGATTGGTTTTTTGGAGTTAGACTGACATGAATCGCTAACAATGACTCATTTATTCATGGACTGGATTCTTTAAATCAGTTTTCAATTTTTAACAGATTTCTCAATAATGATTATAGCTTGCTTATTTTATGAAATTAAAATATTTATATTAAACTAATAACTAAATATAAAATACAGAAACTCTTTACATATTGCATAATCTTATTTTGCATTTTTGAACTTTTTAAAGTTTATAAAAAAAAGTTTATTAAAAAAAATTAACTAGATCAATAAATATTTTACAACTATAAACTTGTTTTAATATTGTTCTTATATATTAAATTTTTTTATGTTAATATCAAAATCTCTGTTCAAGATCAATTAAATTTAGTAACATTTTTTTATTATGAATCTTTGCAGTATGAAGTATAAATGGTTCTTTACCTCCTAATTATGAAATGGTTCTTTAAATTTACCTTTTACATCTGATAATGCATATAACAAATGAACATGATTTTTTTAATGCATATTTTTCTCATGCAAATGTCTACTCAATGCTTCTATTTTGATAACAAAACCTTAAAATTTCTCAATTAAATGAAAATTTCATCTACTAATTAAAAATTCTAAATTAGAATGCAAAATACTTTGTTCAATGTGAATGATTTAAACAATTATTTTGGCTATTACTCATCTTTTGAATCTATGATATTATATGTATCAATCCTTGTTAAATGTGATTTTATGTCTGTTGAAAAATGCTTTTTCTCTCTATCTCTTTCTCTCTCTCTCTCTCTTCTGTTATATTTTCCTATTGAAAAGCTGAAATTCCTAAACTGAAGCCCATTAAAAATCTCATCAAAAATCTCCACACTTCCAATCTAAGATTGACTGACAAATTCAGTAAATGAAAATTTATAAATCTTATTCAAAATTGCTAAAATTTGGCAAAAAAAGAATTCTTCCACTGCTATTTCTTTTTCTGCTGAGCCTGTTTCATCATTTCATTAAGAGTCTATATGTTTCATTGTTATAGCCCTAAGCGGTCATCTCTACCTGATATCCCACTGACTCCTAGGGAACAGGAGATCCTGGACTTTACCAGCAGACAGCTCAGTGATGGCCCCCTATCCCACTCCTCTGAGAGCATTTTAGATGATCCTGATGATTCCCCTCCTCCCAAACCACCTCTACCCCCAGGCATGGACACACACTTACCCAGGTAATGGCTACTGATACTACTACTACTACTACTACTACTACTACTACTGTCTTTGCTTCTCCTGCTGCAGTGACCCCACTAACCCTATTTAGTTAACGATTATCCTTGCATGATCTCATAATTGTTGTACCGATGATGATCGAACCACATCCCGTGTTTGTTGGCTTGTGTTGGTGATATGCTTGTGGTAGTAATTGTTGTTGCTGTTACAGTCCCTCTTTCCAATATGACTATAGCTGCTTGACTGATTCATTTGGTTCCTCAATCAGTATGAAAGGGTCTACCCCCAAACTGTTTAGACCAGAATTCATTGAACAGGCTCTCTGCTATAAAGAACAACCATTCTCGATTTATTGAATCTGATTTGTTTTACAATATCATTTATAAATATATCCAGAAAACTGAACCGCTTCTCTCATGTTTGTTTTGATTATCACTCACAGTATTTCATATTTTATTCAATAGGATACGAGGTATAGATGAGAATAAGGGTCAATCATAGGAAATACAAAGAGAAAAAAAAATTTCTTTCTACACTAGTTTTAATATTTGATATTAAATCTTATTTTCTCAAAAAAGATGACATGATTATTTCAGCATTATTTAGAGAAAAAAAAGAACCCTATTAGTTATTTCAGGTCAGTACCATTGAGTCGGGGTGGGGGAATAGGTAATGAGAAAAAAAAGAATTCCATCAAGCATGTTCTTTAGAGAAGATTAAAAATTGAATTGTCTACTAATTATAATCATTTTTTTTTACATTGGCTTTTTACTGTTCAAAGGTAAAAGAGAAAGCAAAGGAAATAATGTATGAAATGTTTCACTAAAAACCTCGGGTCTCAAGGAAAATTGATGTCACATTGAAAACTGCCATCATTCGGCTTTCTAATGTTATATATTTTCATTGAAAGAAAAACATAGTTTCTCCTCTTAACAAAGTTTTGGCCAATAATCAACCTGAAAAAAAAAAGCCTTAATTTTTTATTCCTAAAACTTTTTCTCCATATTTTATTTTGTATTTCTTCTAATGACTCAGAAAATTGTATTTTTGAAACTACTTTGGAAACATTTTTAACTCTTACATATTTCATAAATTTTATTTCATTTAAAATATTTACTCAATCATTTTTTTTTTTTTTTTTTTTTTTTGCTAACATTAATAATCAACAATTTTTTTTTTAAATTTTGTAAAAAAAATTTCAGAAAATAAGAAAATTTGCTCCACATGTTTCTGGAATTGAACATTCAAACATTGTGTTGAAACACTCTACTGTATATACTTGACCTTTGAAAACCTGATTTTGAAGATAATTTAACTACAGTAAATGGATATATGGTTTGGTTAACAGCATAGCCAGGGCCAGCAGTACATATGCTAATTTCATATCTCATGTATGGTGTGATCCCCTTAAAATTAGCATCAAAATTAGGTCTTTAAAAGTTGGATGATATGCAAGTATATATGGTACTTTTTTGAAAAATCTTTTTAAAAATCAGACAAAATAAAAAATAATTATTATCAGAATGCTAAATGAAGAAAATTGTGGGCTGACCCAGGGCAGCAGTGAACAACTTAAATGGAATCTATTGGAGGGGTAAAGTTCTTATCAGTGTTTGGTTGGATTCAGAGAGATGTATCGCATATTGCTGGAACCGGGATAGACTGTTACTGTACAATGTCAGCATAAATTCTTGACTTGTTTAAACAATTAGTTAAAAGAGAGAAAAAATTTTCAGGACAAGGAATTTGACAGATGATTTTGCTCTCTATGTAACAACTGATTATATTGCTGGGTTGGAAAACTGTTCTACAGTTAATGCCATTGTCACAGAAAAATTAATATGTCTGATAAAGGTTGCAGCCTTAACGTTTTCAATGGAAGCTGATGTCATTCACTCTGTTTTAATTCAGACCAATTTCTCTATCTTTATTTATTTTATATGATGTTTCAGCCTTGTACACTCTGGCCTTCTTCAGGTGTATTCCCAAATGTTGATGAATCCTATTTTGGGTATGCATGCACATACTGCCCTCCTCCAATATGTTATGTTTGATTTTTGCCCTGATTTCTGTGCTAAACTCATGACAGCTCCTTGAACTTTGTATGCACTACCATATCAGTAGGGTCCCAATTTCATTGCCTGTTGCTTCTTGATTAGTGATATCCACATGCTTCTAATTTCAATACTTGGTTTACTTATTTGTTTATCCGAGTAGAATATACAGGCAGATTCCTTCAGTTTTCTTATTTTCTCTTTTCTGTCTATTTTTACCTCATTCTATAAAGGTTGGTGTGTCCTCCTGTTCCTCTATATGGTCAGCTATAACAGATTTTGTAGTGTCTCTTCATGTTATAACTTTTTGTGACAAAAGTCTCATTTTTAGAGAGTGCCTAATTTCACTGTTATTCTCTCTGCTGTAAATGAATATGGAATATTAGACATGTGAGTGTCATGTCTTCTTTCAGTGAGGTTAAAAAAAGACAAATTAATTCAAAGAAAGCTACATACAATGATTAAAAAACTGTTTAACAAAATTCAGAAAAGTTATCATTTAGTTTACTTGTTCAAAGCATAAGTAACTCTTGATAAATGTAAACTAATGTTTAAAGTTAAAAATGATTAATGAAAACAATGAAGATATTAGTTTGAATAAATCCTTAAGCATCAGTTTAATTTCAGTTAACAAATCTGTTTCAGAAGATGTTAAGTATTTTACTGTTTGTAAAATTTATTATTAACTGAGAATATAGCAGATTCTATTTCTGTCAGTGAATTGGTTTTTGGAGTTATGTTAACAAACAAAACATTTTACTTCATTAGATCATTTGATTTGTAAAGACAGTTTCATATGAGTGACCAAGACCATTTTGTTGAATTGATTAAAAACGCCTTTAACATCTGATCAGAAATAGTAGGCTTCAATATGATGAATTTGTTTAACAAACTGAAAAATAATCCTTTTCATAAGAATCCTACCAGAATCTTCAGAAACAGCTTCTTAACCTTTTATGTAGACAACATATTTTCAATTTCAATTTGAGCCCTCATATATATATATATATATATATATATATATATATATATACACGCACACTGTATATATTCACATATCATGTGACTTTTGAAGCTAATTTTAAGGGGGTTGAATCATACATAAGATATAATATTAGCATATATACTGCTGGCTCTGGTTATGCCATTGACCAAACCATATATCCATTTACTGTAATCAAATTAACTTCAAAATTAGGTCTTCAAAGGTCACATTATATATGGTATATATTATCAAGAAGAAGTTTAGCCTGCATTTTAGCCTGAAATTTGAACATTTACATGGAGTTCTTTAAAGAACTGACCTGACGATTAACACTAGTGAAACCTTTTACTTTGGTTTCTAATTTTGATAAATAATGTTGACTTAATTAAAAACATCTCTACAATTATGACAGGAAAAAAAAATAAGAATGCTATAATAAATTTATTTATGGTTCTAGTAATCCACTTGGAAGGTGGTTTGAGAAAAGCAACAGATATAGGATTATATTTGAATTTTAATTTAAATCATCTTTTGTGTTTGGAGAATGAAATAGTTTGTCATTTCTGGGATGGGCAATAAAACGATAAAGCCTAGAGATACCAATTATATTGCAGAAGAAAACATACCATGTATATGAGGAGTTGTTGAATGAATCCAAATGATTTATGCACATTATAGCATTAGGGTGAGTTTCAATAGCTTGACAACTCTGTAAATTTCTTAGTAAAGTTGGATCCTCATGAGAGAAGTGGGTAACAAGAGATTGAGATATATATATATATATATATATATATATATATATATATATATATATGCAATCTCAAATATTGCATGAAAATGGAAGAAGGGATATGAGTGAAATCAATCAACCTCTGAAAAGTTGGATTTGAGGAACAGGGTCAAAGGAAAAACAGAAAGGTCTGGTATGGCAGACTGTATCTATAGGGAAAAAGGGATCATATTATCCTCTCTGGGATAAGGAATATTACTGGAAGAGGAGAAAATTGAAGGAAATATCAAGTTAAAAATGAATGGTCACCAGTGATCTCTCTCCTATTGCAGTAAGATGGAGTAGGATGAGATGTAAACTTTCATGCTTGACATTTGAGAACCAAGCAATTATGGATGATTCCACATGTGACCTTGAGTCTTATGTGAGTACATTTAAAAAAATATCTTATTTCACATTTGTCCTTGTGTTGATAATATCTATCTCCCAGTTTCTGTTAAAGGAAACTCTTTCCTCTTTAATTATTGTGGTTTTGTCTGAGAAAGCTGCAGAAATGATTAGCTGGAATTTTGTGGGACAACATAAACAAGAACGACATCTACTAGTTGAACCAATTCTTGGAATGATAACTCTTCTCTCAAAATTGCAGAAGGCTATTTTCAAAAACATTTCCCTGTAAAGATAATTTGTTAATCCCCATTTGAATTAGTTTTTATTTTTGTCTTAAAAAAAAAAAAAAAAAAAAAAAAGGTTTATAGGAATTTTTACAGAATTGATTTTAACATTAGAGATTCTTATAAATAAAATATTACATTAAACTTGAAATAAATTGTATATTCAAAGCTAATATACTGAAATAATATTAACTTTCTCTTTAACTTGACTATTCTTAAGGTTGATGGGACATTTTTGAGAGTTGTTGTAGATCCTTTTAGCCAGTTGATCAACATCAACCATTTTTGGTGCCACTTCATTAATATCTAAGCTGAAATTTGATTTCTAATTTCCATGATTATTCTAGTCGACACATTTTGTCCTTTGATGGACTTTATCAAAGCAATTCTAAGGATTTTATTTTGCAACAAAAAAAGTAAAAATGTTAGTTTTTTAAAATTAAAATTTTAGAACCTGATTTCTTACAGTTTGATTTCTTGTGCTTATTTGATAGTTATATTACTTAAAATTCTTTCACATGATTTAAATGAACAACGTGAGAAATTACTTTCATTCACAATTTGGGTGCAATAGAAATGTAATGATATAAATTTCCATCATCAGAAAAAAATGAGTTAATAAGGGTAAATTTTAATTTTTAATTATTTTTTTCTAAATTGCTTTGACTTTTATAGCTAAATTTTTGTCTTTATAACATATTGAAAATATTATTTTTTGTCTCACCAGAGAAATTCTAGATTTGTTGAGAATATTTTTTTTTTTTTTAATCAATATCACCCGATGCAAGGAAGTAAAAGCCACTAAGATACAAGTGGTTACAGGATGTGGAAGAATTAAGAAGAAAAACATTAATAATGAGCAGGAAGAGAAAAGAGTAATCAGGAGGACAGTAGATAGCAATTGACATTGCATTTAAATTTTTGCAGATTAAAGTTGGCTGGAAAGCATGGAATTCCAGAAGCGAGAAGTGTGAGAAAAGAAACATTTAGCATAGAATTTATGGCTACATCTAGCCATCTCAAATGTAAATTGATGAGATCTTGATGCCCGTCTAGGTACCATAGTCAAAAGCTCATCCAAGCAATTACCATGAAAGTATTTATAGAAAAGACACAAAGAGGCAACCTTATGGCAGTGGGAAAGTGACTGAAGCCGAGCTGCCAGATCAAGACTAATAATATTGCAGATTCTTCTTTGGATTTTATAAAGGAGCTCAAGGTAAATAGCAGGAGCACCGGACCATGTGTGGCAACAATATTCTAATCATAGACGAATTAAAGCAAAAAGTATTTTGTTCATTTAATTCACTTTGAATCAGGTTATTAGAAAAAAATCAACTTCAGTGGTCATTAAAAATATTGATTACATATATAATGTGTATAATTTATGCATTATATCTGTGTGTATGCACAAATATATATGTTTATATTTGCATATACATACCTTACATACAAGCTACCAGTGGCCTACTGGTGGGCCACTGATGACAATTAGTCCCCTGATGGCAGCTACCAGTGGGCCTCTAGTGGTCTGCCAGTGCTAACATTGCTGAGACAAACACATTGGTGGTTTGACAGCAGGCCACCAGCAGTAAATTCTCCACTCAGTGAATTTGTACATTCCGTGCATCATGTGAAGTGTAGGTTTTCATTATATGAAATGCTATCAGCACATTCTATTTGCCTGAAAATAAGTATGAACATTTGGATAGTACACATGAAAATGCCCTGGACAGGCAAAGGGTTAAAATTTGTTTTGAAATTCTAACTGTATAATTCTATAACTGGTGTAGAAATTTCAATGGTTCACAATTGAGCCTCAAATCAAATTTCCCTCATCTCTGCTTTTATGGCCATGTCACATTGAAACATCAGTTCTCATATTATCAGTGAAGTTAACCAATATTGAGCCTGGTTAGTACCTAGATGAATGACTTTTTGAGAATACAAGCTGTGCAGATGGTGTAATGATAATGGCTCAGAATTGGAAATTGAAGATCTGAGTTCCAATTCCAGTCGGGTTTGTTATATTCACTTACATGCAAATACCCTTGGGAATCTACCCCTTTTCCACTCCCAGCTATTGGTTAATTAGTTGGACTTATATCAGAAAATATTAACTCCTAAACAACAAATATTTTTTCAGTTTTAAATAACCTGCTAAAGGTTGATAAGCCATAAAAAACAAATCAATCAATCAAAAAATTTCTGTCATCTGCAGTTATTATTTCAATCAAGAGATTACTGAAAACTAGGACAAAATTATTACAATGGTCTATTAAATTTGTTGCTGAGAGGAGTAAGGAATTACCTTTTTAACTATTTAACTTTTAGTACTATTATATAAACAAGTATTTCACTTTTAGTATTACTATATGAACAAGTACTTTATGCACGTTTTTTACACATTTTCCTCAAAAATTCCTTCAGGTATTAGTTTGACTAAAGAAGATTTAACCTTCTGCTAAAATGAATTTTGTGTTTTGTTTTTATTTTCAAAATGGAAAGTCTGTTTGAAATTTCTAATTGCATTTTCATATTATTTCTAAGGTGTTGAATTCAGATACAGTTTTATCACTCTGACTAAAGTTAGGATCATTTTTTTTTTTTTTAATTTAGTTTTCCTGGCATGGTAAATGGGGGGGGAAAATAGTTGCTGAAAGTCAACCTCGCACCCAACAGGCATAACTTTATTGTTTGACTTACTTATTATTATTATTATTATTATAAAACTTTTGCAAATCAAAGTTTGGGTGAATCCTTCAGGCCAGTGTGTCCTTGATGTCGGGAAATATAGTAGCCTGACATCATAGAAAGAGAATTTAGAAAATCTGTATGTGGAAAGAGTACGAGGAAAACAAAAACAAACAAGTACTAATCAGTAGAATTGCTATTTGCAGTCCAGGTATCTGATTACAGTCTTGTTATATTCTTGTATATTTTTCATTGTGAATTGATTGAGGCAAAAAATAGCAGTCACTGAGCCAAAGAAAAATAAAATGTTTATAAAGGTGTATATTGCAAATAAAATCCTGCTACAATTATTTCTGTGTTTTATGCTGAATTTTACATTATTAACCACTTTTCAATTTTTCATAATTTTAGAAAACTAATGCAAAAGTTCAATGAAATATTTACACTTTACAGGATATTTCACATACTCATATAATTTTTATATATTATGTTAGGTAGCAAGAGTTTTATGAATTATACTTGATTTTCAAGTTTCACACTATTAACCAGGTTACTAAAGCTCCAAGAAATATGATGTTGCAATTAAAAATTATTAGTTTTAGAATTCATTCCTCCATTTATTTTGTAAGCCATTATATTTCGTTCACATGAAACAGACTAAGATCCAAAATAGCATTCCAAAGTTACTGGTAAATTGCCAACCACTAAACAAACTGGCTTATGGCCACGTTTTGTTGAAACACCGGTTCACATATAATCATGGAAGTTAAGCAATGTTGAGCCTAGTCAGTACCTAGATGGGTGACCTCTTGGGAATATCAGGTGCTGTAAGGTTGGATATATGGCTGGTGTAATGGATAATGATTCAGCATTTTCAATCGGAGAGCTGAGTTCTAATTCCAGTTGGGTTCATTATATTTACTTAAGCACAAATACCCTTGGGAAAGTTATGAATCCACCTCTTATACTCCAGCTATGGGTTAATTAGTAAGACTTGTATCACTAAACCATTATTATCTCCAAAAATAAAATAAAATTGTGTACAAAAAAATATTTAGATTTTGGCATTAAATAACCGATAGAGGTTGATATACAGCTAAACAAAAACAACAACAACTAACTCTTCCGATAACTCTACAATTTGTCAATTAAGTTATGGTTGACTGAACAAGTTGGCCACTTCATCAAATAAGTGTCTTTGAAATTTATTTTATTCAAATAATGGATATTTGAATAAAATAAATTTCAATGACACTTATTTGATGAAGTGGCCAAAGTGTTTTTTTCATTGATTATGATGGAAAATTTTCATGCATAAAAATCATCATTGTTTGGCTTCTTCTTAAAACATAGCTCTATGTGTGCCTTCAGAAATCAGTGTATGTATGAAATACTATCTTACCTTTAGCACTATATAGGTGACTATTTTCACCAAGCAAAATGTTAGTCTTGCCAATGCAAGTTGATTTTCTTGGTTGTGTAGTCATGTCCTTTTATGCCAATACCTAAAACAATCTTGACTGAAATTGAGAGCCAGGCTACTGCAATTTCAAATATATATAACTAATGTATAAAACTAATATATATTTTGAGGTGATTCCATATACACTAAAAGAGGAAGTAATATTTATAAATGATGCAGAGTACTAAATGTTAAAAGCATCTGGGATTTGCCATATCAACTTTTCTAATACTTAAAAAAAATAATATTGAAATAGATACTGGTTAAATACCTTAATACTATTTTATTATAAATTTTTATTTTTATTCTATATTTTCCTTAACACCTAAATAATATCACAAATTATAATTTGAATTATATATATATATATATTCAATATTTTCTTTAGATATATGCAATTTATTTTTTTTACCATAACTCTTTTTTATATTCTTACATTAAATCACTATATTTTAGGTTTATTTTAACATCTTCCTATGTAATAATCTAATTTACTTGTTCAACTATTTCTTTTATTCAGATATTTATTTTTAATGTATTAAGTGTTAAATTTTCAAAAAATTTACCATAACATTTCTACATAATGTCAGGTTACTCTAATTTTCCGAGTATACATGTCTGCTAGAGTGACTAGTCAATCACCTGCTCAGGCACATTTGTGTTTGTTAACCCCCACCTCCCAAGAAACAACCTGTAGTTTATGCTTAACTATACTGAGCCTGCCTTACAGTATCTGGTAGAAATCATATGTGTGATTATGATCAGCAGTTTGAACAACACCAGTGTGATCATGGGTATGTGGCTGAGTGATTAGAATGTTCACTTTCTGACCATGAAACCTGAGTTTGAATCTCAGTTTGTCAGGAAGGTGACTTCTTGATATTACCCATCTGGAGGAGGTGATCCCAGCATATGGTACTTTTGGAAAGTGCCTGAAAACCATACCATGGATTGACCCAAGCCTTGTGAGTGAAATTGGGTAGACAGAACCCCTGGGAGATGATGATGATGATTGTGCTAGAACAGCATTACAAGTCATTATGACTGAGGGTTTGAGTGTGCTGGCATTGTTCAGACTATTGGTTATGCTAGATAATGTGCACTCTCCCAGAAACTGTAACTAAGGTCTGCTCAGCATAGTTGCAGTATAAACCACAGATGTGCCCTGTGGGTGTTGAACAAACACAAATGTGTAGGAACAGGTGTCTGCAATGGGGATTAGCTAGCTGCCCTGATAGACAGGCATCCTTGGATATGAGTAGCTATGTCATTTATTTAGTATGCTCAAACCTTCAGTCACAATGAGTTGTGACTTCATTCTAGAACAATCAGTGATGGTTTCCAAACAGTTCCCTCTACAAAATTTCACTCGCAGGTTTTTGGTTAACCTGGCACATGGTTTTCATGCACTTTGTAAAGTGTTACATGCTGGGATTGCCTCCCCTGACAAATAAGGTATAGCGAGATTTGAACACAGGTGGTTTCATGGTGCCCATATAAATATATACATTTATTCATTATATTTTTCCAATTTACAAATAAGTTATCGCATATCCTGATTGAATTTGTGGAGAAACTCTTCAAAGTTCATGTTTGAATATTTTTGATCATCTCTAGTCAGGAATGTTGTCAGTGTCATAAAAGAAAAGACATGAATTAATAAAATTCAAATGGGGGGGACATAATAGGGAGTGCCAGACACAGAGGGCATTTTGACATTTCTTGATATCTGGTTTCTTGTGCATACCAGGAATACTTGATGGAAAGCATTATTACCCACTGTGAAAAGGGCAGTGGATTATCATAAGTTTTTAATGAATGTAGCCTATGGTAAGAGACAAGTCACACTGGCTAAAATCACTTCCATGTTTCATACAGAAGATACCAGATGCATATTTAGCAAATCAGTTTGGCATTCTTTATGGTATATTGAATGGAGCAGAAGACTCACCAAGGTGACTCTTGTTAACATTAAAGAACCTGTTGCCAACAAGGCAATATACAAGTTTGTGGCAGTTCCATAATGTAGTGTGTGTTCATCTGGCATAGGTTTACTGGTCTGTGTAAACACATAATTGCACTATCTGTATGGGTAGGTGGGTGACATTTAGGACAACTTTTGCCACTTTGGATGTCTTTGACTAACAGATCAGCTTTTTACCTCAACTCTTCATCTTACCAACTTTCTGCCCATCTGAACATTCCAATACAAGGCTGACAACTGTAATGGAAACATGGCCTGTTCCCATTAACATGTAGTCCAGAACTGAACTACTACAATCCCAACTAGAAATCTTCAATGTCCAGTTTGTTGTCGCTTGTTCCCAAAAGTTTTCATTTATTTATGTATTCTTTTATTCACTTTTGGTCAAGTGGGTGACCTCTTCAAAGACCATATCTAACAAACTTTATTTCTGGTCATAAGACAATGAAACACTTGAGATGTAATATAAAATCTCACACCATCCCCTTTTATGAAGATGCCCCAATCATAGTGTCACAGTTAAAAAACAAAACAAAAAAATGCTTATTTAAGCAGACCATTAGTTATGCTAACAGGCCACCAATCTGGTAGAAGGAAAACTGAATTCAAACTGATTTTACATGTGTTGTGAATTGCAAGAAGAGTAATCCTTGTATCTAAGTTTGATCTTCCATCTACTGTACTAGACCCAACATTACAGCTGGATCTTGGAGAAGATATTGAAAATCTGGCTACAGACGTCTCATGTGCAACTGTTTACTTACTTACTCCATTCATACACACACATGCCATACTTTGAAAGTAACTCTCCTTATCACTTGCTACTTGTTAATTGAAAACAGAAAATTTCAAACTAAAAGTTTTCTTATTAATATTTATTACTGTTAATTATAATTTTTTAAAAAATTCTTTATTTAATTGGATCTCTTTTATGTACAGTATATTTAAACTATTCTACTTGTATTTGTATAAGTACTAGTGTACCTGTGCCATCAAAAATGATGGTAATTGTTACAATGTTTTAACCCCTTCCCCAGAATAGATGTGTATATACATTTTTACCAAAAGTGTCTTTCAGACACAGATGAATAAACATGTCCAAAATATAATGTTCAAAAAGTAGAGACCAATGAACTGTTTAATTAATCTGTTACCTTTATGATGTGCAATGGTACCTATGATTACCATTGATTACTCTTGGTATTATATAAATTACTTTTTGCTCAATCTCTTTCCATGTTAAAAATTTCATGTGTTTAATATAACAGTGAAATAGAAATATTTCTTGGAAGAAAAAAGATTAGCAACAGAACAACAAAGAGTATGATGGCAAAGCCTATTTCAAAACCGAGTTGAAGCAAGGCAATCACTTAATAGACAAAGGTATTTTGAATGCGTCATATAAAAAGTTTGAACAAATAAGACTGCAATCCAAGAAGCATAATAATGGAACTGATTAATTAAACAGTTCATATGTTTGGGGAATAATTTTGTCTAAATACAGATATTTTATTTGTATAAATTATTAAAACTAAGGGATGTAATCATTCATAAATTTACTAACCTAAGTTGATTTACTTCCCTCCCCACTACAGATGCGACAGGAAATAAATTAATACACATTGATAATTATTATATGGTTTGATTTTGTTTAAATTAAAATCTTTTTTAATAAGTTAATTTTTAGATGTACACTTCTAAAAAAAAATTTATGTATATATTTAATGATTCATTTATTGATTTTATTAATTCTTTTGTTGCTAAATATCCCCCCCATTGGTATTTACTAATTACATAGAATGCAAACTAGTGTTTTTTGATATGATTGAAAAATGTGATGACTACATATTTGCACGAACAGAGTAAATGAGGAGAAAAATATTTCCCAATATCCTTAAAAGTTATTTATAATCTTTAGACTCTTGAAAATTCTTAGTAGATTTTTAAATTTACTCAGCAAATATGAAAATGTGTTCTCTGAGTACCATATTTTTTTTTTAACTAAATTATTCAACCAGTTCAAGGCCCAAGAGACAGTTAAGGTAGAGGGTTGCTGAATGGGGATGTGTGACATGAATACAGGATGAGGAGGAGGAGGGCATGAGGATTATGAGGATCTGATTGACCCTAGACTTGAAGAAATTAAGATGGTAGTGTTTGGGGAAGCATCCTCTTAGGAGACTTTTTCCCAAAGTAGCAGTTCTTGAGATAAAGCTTTTGGAGTAGAACACCTGTTTTACCAAAGGACGGACCGAAGGATGCATCCTCCAATTTTACTTTTACCAATTTCTTTTTTTAAATAATAAAATATAAAATTAGATAAATTACAAAAAAATGTAACCTTTGATTTTTAGGAAATGGGAAATTTTTAAAACTTATTTTTTGGAAAAATAGTATTTTTGAAACTAGGAAATGCAACAGTCTTTATGGAAAGATGTTAAAATTTTAATAAAATCAACATCATATTCTTGTTTGTTAAACATTATTCTTCAAGTAATAACAGAAATCTGTGACAATGTAGGAAAGGACACAGATTTCTGAAAAACAGGCATGATTATTACTTTTTTGAAATCTAAACCAGAAACCATGTGTTTCATCACAATCTCATTATTGAATAATATTAGTGTATTTTAAAATTTACAGATTATGATTTAGAAACTCTTTAAAGAATAAATAATGTGGTTGATGTATTTGGTTGAAAAAAAGAAATTTACTTGAGGCAAATTATATAGACCCTTATATTTGCCTGCATATTGGATTCAACCACACATGGAATATTTTGGAAAAAAAAAGCATACATCACAACCAAAAGAAAAAGAAAATTATAACCTTGCCTTTATGTGACCTTCTCACTAACCATGAAGATACATTTACAGTATTAGCACAAATTATACTAACTGTACTTTTTTTTTAAAAAATAGAAGTGAGGTAAGGTTTAATTACCAGAACATTTTTGGGAAAAGAAGAATATTGTTCTAATGAGCGTTCCATTTTTGGTCAAGAATGAACGGGTCTGATCCTCATATTTTGGCACAATAAAGGTCTTAAATCATCTAGTACTGACTAATTATCATGCTAATTATATTGCTGACACATTTTTCTTTGGGTAGACTAACACTGTCAGATAAGGTTTAAATTACGCTGATCTGGGTGGTGGAAGTTCATCTACTAGCTTGTGTGTTTCAGACGTTAAACCTAGCTAGATACAGGCCTTAATTTCTTTTTCCTGGGTGAGATTTTCAGGGATATTTTTCTAGCTATCATGTTTGTTCACTTCCAGGAGTTATAGTTTCAGAGATAAGCTCTATGTGCACACTGTTTCCTGGTGAACCCCACTTTTATTTATTTTTTTTTTGTTGCTTTCATGACCCTCACATGCATAATACTGCTGTATTGGACACAGGGTAATTTTCTGGTGCATTTTGGGTGGGAAAAAAATCTGATAGACTAGCAAATACAGTAATCGATTTTCAAAATGCTTCATTAAATCTGTGTCCTCTCTTGTTGTAATCCTTGCTTTTATGTACAAACCTTATTTGTTTCTGTTAGAAGAATCATCTTGTATTTTCTTTTTTTTGATATTACATAAGAATTTTTTAGAACTGACTCTAAAAAGAATCTGTTGATGGGGATCAAGACATGTAATCAGTTGTTTGACAACTTAAGTAAAAGAAATATATTAATTATCACTTTAAATCTTTTTTTTTTTTTTTTTCAGTACAATGTTTTCGAAAGAATTCTGAACTTGTTTGGAGCAGTGTATTTTTTTATCGTATAAAAGTGAATTACTTAAACCCTACAAAAACAATATTATCTCTGTTATAATGGTTCCATCAGGTCCTTCTTTTTCTGCATATGCTTTGCTTATTTGATTACTCATTTTGTTGTAATTATTTTTTATTGTCAAATAAAATCTGCAGGTAAGTTCACTCAATAAAAAAAAAACACACACACACATCACTCAATAGTTTCTTTTTGGCTCAATGTGTGTGTGAGAATGAATGACTGATTCAACTAATTTTCTACTAAGTTTATTGGATTTTTGAGATGAGGAATTGTCATTATACTTTGATTTATTCAAACTGTTGTTGTTATCTTTGGTTGTTATTTTATAGTGGCTCCCTACCCTACCCCAAGGAGCTCATAAACAAGAATAAATATGAGGTATTAAAAAGGGAAATGAAGAGTGACAAAATGCATTTATCATTTTTACTAACTGCAACAATATAAAACAACAATATAACATGACATAAACATGGTACTTAGAGTCAATGAAGTTTGCAGGTGAGGTGAGGTGGTCACCTACCATCTATGAATATCTTTGTTCCCCATGGTGGGAGTCTGGACATTGGTTGTAGCACGTATTGCTGTAACCTCTTCTCTGGACCAGACTGGTATCTAACTGAGGCAATGGCCTTGATCCATTTCTGTTGTCCTTAATGTGCCAAGGGCATTAATTCATCCCACTTATTTGCTCGCCAGGTGGAGTATTCTATCTAAAACGCCTACATTATAGATGTTATTATAGGCAAAACATTTCAGTTGTCTTCAGGTGCCCATTATTTTTTTTTTGTCCTTGTCATGTTGTTTCTTTCCTATTCCTACTGTTTCCCTGATGCCTTTCTCAATGGAAGTAAATGTAACATCCTCTGATACCATTTTCCATACTGATAATTATTATGTCACCTTGGCATCACTTACCAGGAAGAAAATATTCTATGCCTAGAATTTCTTTATAAACTAGGTGTACAAATACTGCAAAGATATTGGAGTCAACAAGGTGTTGGAATTATCACAACAAATTTCTATTTTGAATAAAAGGTTCAATTTGAAATTCTGATATTACTGAATGCAGAAGGCCAGAGGGTACAATGATCAAAATGTGGACATCAGTTTGAATAAATCAATGTCTGCTACAAGAAAATGTAGCAAAAATGTACAAAGACAATATATGGTTTTACCCAGAGACCAGTTTATAATCAGAATGAAAGCAATAATAAGATTTTGCCTGAAGATTAATAACTCAATAACGACAAAGAAAACTTGAAAAAAATGATTGAATAGTAAGTTGTTTAAAATCCTCAGGCAAAAATGTTTAATAAATCTTTAAAATACATATATATCATAATTTTTGAGATTATTATCTTACTGTTTAGACCAATATGTTCATCTTTGTTTTTATACTTGCAATGTTTTTGGTGTTGTTTTCTCTGGACTTCATTAGTGTTTCTCATATTCGGTAAACTTTTCAGAATTTTGAAGAAAATCTTTTATTCAATCCACAGCAGTAGATTGTTCTCACTCCACTTGCCATGCTCAATAAGAAGGTTTAGCAATGGTATTGCCATTATCTCCAGTAATGGCAAACATCCATATGGAATACTTGCTATAGGAATGTTACCACAAAAACAATTTATGTGGCTTATATACATAGATGGCATCATCTTACTCAAAATTTACCAAGAAGATGTGTAAGACCACACAAATTCAGTAACACCTTCCATTTATTTCATATTGGAAAAGGAAACTAATCAACTGGCTTTCCTTCTTGAACAGAGCGTGAGTTCAAAACATCCATATATTGTAAGCCTCATTCACTGAACAATACCTGAGTTTCAATTCCAACTATCTACACATCATCAAGAATGTAATCATTCACTGCCTACAGGTAAAACTTTTAATTTCCTGACACTTGTGAGTTCAAACCATAGAGACTATGTAACATTGATCTTATACTATAGTTCAGTGGAAGGAATGAGCAAGCAATACAAAAGCAAATAAACTCAAGAAAACAAAGTGATATAAAATATCTGCTAAGAATGGAAAGGAGAATGAGAACAGTCTATGGATTAAATAAAGTGTTCAATTCAGAATTTCAAGTAAGTTACCTGAAGAAGGCCATAGAGTTTAACAGTTGAAATGTTGCGAGTAGAACAACCAAGGTAAGCTTACTAGTCTGAATGGAATCTCATATGACAGCTCTATATCATGTCATCTATTGTATTTATATGTAAACTAGTCTGTGTTGTGATTGACAGTATTTGCCACAGCTTTTGAGTGTTATTACTGACTTGAGTGGAAAATTACTTAGAAGTTTATGAAAGTGCTTAACCATTCTTTTCTTTGTCAACCAATGTAGCATGCCAGTGACAAAACTTTTGGTGATGGGATAAAGCAAATTGGGTGTGAGTTCATGCCTTTCTCAAGGATATGAGTGTGCAGTGAACCAAATATGCATGTAAACCAATGGCATCATTTCATGGAAAATATAAAATATTATAATTTAGATATCTCATTGTCATCATTATATCCTTATAAATATTGGTTTTATGATACAAATTTCTTGTTCTGTTTTTGTTGTTGCATGTTATAATAATAATTTGAATTATGATATTTGGAATATTATCATTATAATATGTGTTAATTTTTAAACATTTGTAGGTGTTTCTATATTTGATGGCATTTCCCCCCACCACCACCGCATTTACATTTAATATTACGTTTCTTTGGAGTTAGGCTAGGAACAAGTATTGCAATTCTTTGTTTATATATATATATATATATATATATATATATATATATATATATATATATATATATAGCCTTTCCCACTGTGGAGACATTGTTAGCCTCTTGTTGCTCTAACACTATTTCCATGGAGAGTCTTCAGACGAATTACATTCCTTAGTTTAACTTGTTCTAACCTTCACAGCTAAAACCTGCCATGCCATGCAAGTACATTGTAGTGGACAACTCTCATTCCCTTTGTATTCCATTGGTGAAATGTAAGTTCCACTCAAGCAGCTTCTTTCCATTGTGGAACTGACTCCTAAGAGGATGCTCCCCATATCACTACAATCTTAACTTGTTCAAATCTAGGATTAACAGTTCTTCTCCATATATCCCCGTAAACTGTGCTTCTTATTCTGTAACTCTCTACTTTGAGTGGCCCTTGGATCTTGTATAAGGTGGACATCATTGTTATATATATATATATATATATATATATATATATATATATATATATATATATTTACAAATCTACTATTCATCTGTACATTGAATACTGTTGCCATACCTGGTCAGGTGCTCCTGTTAGTCACTCCAAGGTTCTTGATAAAATCCAAAGAAGGATCTGCAATGTACTTGATCCTGACTTGGCATCTCGACTTCAGTCACTTTCTCACCAACGTGACATGGCTCCCCTCTGTCTTTACTACAAATATTTTCAAGGTAACTGCTCTAATGAGCTTTTCTTCCTTGGTGCCCCTGCTACATGAATTTAAGGATGTTACTAGATTTACTGTTGAAATAGCTAAATGCTACTGCCACTTCTACTCCAACAGTTTCTTTTCTTACACTTCCCACCTGTGGAACTCCCTTCCAGTTAGTTGCATCCATGATAACTACAATCTTCAAAAATTTAAATCAGTCACCATATTCTATCTTCTTGAACCCCCATTCATCTTTTATCCTTTCCTTAATTCTCCCTATAATCAGTTTCTCTTTCACTTTCACTCCCTGTAACCACCTGCGTATTAGTGGCATTATTGCCTTGCTTGGGGTGAAACGATTAACAAAATCAAAATAAAGTGGCAATGACAAAAGAAAAAATGGACATAAGACATGATTGAAACAAGGGAAAGTGTTTTTATTTCCTGTGACTTAAAAAGTTTGATCATTTGCTTGTTCTAGGGTATCCTATAACAGTTATGGGATACTGAGAGTTTATTTAGTGTATAACACAAAGTAGTAGTTGAGATAGACATGTGGAGAAAATTGACAGGGATATGCAGTAGAGTAACATAGACATGTGTAGAGGTAAACCCCCTGTGTACTAGTGGCATTCACATCTTGCTTAGGGTACAATGATTACACACATACACACTACAGTTCAAAAGTTTGAAGCAACTCCCAGAATTAACATGGAATGAACTTGACAAAAGAGTGAAAAAAATTAAAAGGAGCATTTAGTGTCATTGAAAAAGAATGGAAAAAAATATCAAATTTGTACTTTGAGAAACTTTGGCAATAAATGTCAAACATTTGTGCTGCAGTAATCAAGGCTAAAGGAGGATATTTTGACGAGAGCAAATTATAATCATAAAATGCTTGGGTGGGGCACTATAAAATTTCTAGAACAAAATGTCTCACTTCTTTGAACCATGTATAACAATTTGCTCTTATTTAAAGTACAAAACAACTACTTTTGGGGCCAAATTAAAGAATTACCTGGGGGTGGCCTCAAACTTTTGAATAATAACACACACACACACACACACACACATATATATACACAAAGACATCATACTATTTAGACTATTGTTTTTTGTATTTTTTATTTAATGTGCATGGTTATATGTATAATGTTATGTTCTTTTTCTATATGCAATAAAAATTGTTTTAATATAGTATGTACTATGTTAGATGTTACATACGAAACCTATTGTTATTGTATTTATATCTTTGTGAATATATTGCTTTTGATGCTATAATGTTGTTGCATGTTAAATAGAACTTTGTTATTTGCAATCGTCTTTTATTTCTCATTCACCTCAAAATATAAATCTTGAAAACAAAATCCGATTCTTTCATATATATTTTCTAACAATTTTCCTCTTTTTATTGTAGAATGATGAGCAAATCATCGACTGAAGAAAGCGAACTTGAGACACCACCACCCCTTCCCGAAAAACAACGTGTCCCAAGCTCCACAGCTTTGGGTATGATGGGTAGCAGCAAAGGAGATAGCAATGGCCACTCCTCGTCCAGTCAGTCACCCCATAGTAGCATGCTGTTTCCAAGCCCATCACAGGACCATTCACTTGGTGGCTGTAGTAACAGCTCTGGATTGGTTACCCCATCTAGCCAGTCTCCACGTAGTTGTTCCCCCTTGAGTCGCTCTCCAGCCAGCAGCATTGGTTCTGGTCTCAACCAATCGATGGATGACTTGCTTAGCAGTAGTAATCGCAGTAGTAGAACTAATAGTTTTTCTCACGCCTCTTCAGAATCCAGGTTTGTGTGTGTGTGTATGTTTGTGCATGTGTGGGTGTTTCTCTTAATTTAAGTGTCACTGTAAAATGAACCTTTGATTAATAAGATTTTTATTTAATATGCTTTTTGATTTAGTGACATATATTTTAAAACACATCTAAAATTTACAGATGTGAGTCTTACAAGACAAATAGTAAATTCAATGAACATATTTAATTTAAATTAGTAAAGCTTTTTTGAAAGGTTCATGAATTGCATTAATCAAGGGTTCACCATATTAAAACTTTGATCATATGATGTTACATATTAAAACATTTAGGAATAAAGATAATATATTCTTTGAAAATATTGATGGATATTCATAATTGAAAATGAGTAAAGATATTCAGTGTATTTGAGATGTTTGAAATTATATCCATGTATATGAGATATATAGTTATATTTGGAAAAATATGTATCTTTGAGAAGGATAAAGATCTTGTGTGTGTATGTGTGTTTTTATATATATATATATATATATATATATATATATATATAATTCAGATATAAATAAAATATATTTGTAAAAAGACTGAATAAAGATAAAAACTTTTCTTGAAATTCATCAGTGGATGAAACATGTTGGTAAAGAAAAGTTTACCTTTCATCTTTATTTACACACATGCACACATGTGTGTGTGTGTGTGTGTGTGTGTAAGGTTAGTCAAAAAGTAATGCCAAACCTTTAATTATAACAGACTTAATAGTACAAGCACACATTGCATAAGAAAATGAACAAAAAATTTCAGGATTCAAAATCTAGTCCTCAATATATTCCCCTTCATTCTCAATCATAGTCTATAGTTAAGATATAAATTAATACCTGTTCCTTAATTATAACAGATTTAATAGTCAAAGCATCCAAAGCCTACCACAATGAACACAAAGGTGTAAGGATTTCAAATCTAACCCAGAACATAGTCTCCTTCTGTTGCAATTGTCACATTTCCTCTTTTGAATAAAGAGTTATATATTTGTCTCATAGAAGCTTCTTAGCTGCTTTCTTCGCCACATCTTAGTTACCTCTCTCTCATCATGAGAGAACTGTTGTCCTCTGACTGCTATCCATGTAGTATTGTGCCAGAAGTTCTTGGACAGTAGCCAATCTCTATTCCATCATGAAGTCTTTTAGCATTCTGGGAACCCATATTGCACAAACCTTTGATTATCTAAGAGGTTAAATTGGACCATAGCTCAGACTTTCACAGAGTATTGCCATTGTGATTCTTCTGTCAGCTGTAATCAGAACATCAATCTATTTGGCTTTATACTCTTTAACAGAGTAGAAGGCCTGCTACAGCTGGGCCTATCATTAAGGTCCATTTCGCCTTTCTGTCTAGGATTGGCATTAATTCTACTGAATCATCATTCTAATGTGTTTACATTAAGTACGGCCTTTCCATAAACTGCCCACTAACCTCCTGTTCTTTTTTTGCAGCACTGTTTTCTTCCCCAAAAATAAATTCTATGATAGCTCTTTGCTTTTGTGTATTTCCAGGAGGTTAGTTATTTTCAAAGGGGTTTATGTGTAGGAAAAGAGAAGATAATTCCCAGCAGTTTCTATACACTTTATGACTTCTTGCTACCCCTCCCCCATGAATTCTGATTAATACTTTTAAAATTAGAATAGGCTTTACTTTTTGACTGACCCTTGCATATGTAATGTTATATATATATATATATATATATATATATATATATGTTAGTTTTAAGGTATGTTATATTTATGGATTAAAGTGCTCGATATCAGGGATTGAGCATATGTAAATATAAAAGTGGTCATTGAGGTCAACACACAATGGCAATACTCTGTTACATGCTTAAGCACAATCTTCAGTCTATGAAGAATGTATTTAAGCATGAAACAGACTGTCAATGCTGGGTGTTAACCTCAGTGTCCACTTATGTGTTCATGTGAGATATAATTAGTTTATTAAACAAAGCATAAGAAATGTTTTATTTAATATTCTTTTTCAGATGTGACAATTCTTTTAACTGCTATGAACCATTACTAATCTTTGTAGATAATTGTATAAAATTTACATTATATAAAGTGCAATGAAGTAACATTCAGCAAACTATAGTGAATTCCTCATTCTTTAAGAAATTAAGATTTTCAAAGTTTTATCAAAAGTTTAAATATTACTGAATAAAAGAAATGTTTCAAAATATGTGTTATTGATAAAAATCAGTGATTAGTATATGTTTAAAATTTGATACTTAAAATTTTCACTGTAGATCAAGTTGAAAAAAATTCTAGCATTTTTTTCTTTTGGGCTAAACTTTTTATTCATATACAGAGTAATTAAAAAAGTAACTCCCCATTTTAAAATACTTTTTTTTAATGAGAAATTTATTTATTGAAAAAAAATTTTGAACAAAGTAACTATAAACAATTATAATTTTTACAAAAAATGGACATGAGTGTTTAGCATGAGGTTTATTTAAAATTTGATATGGGCACCAGATTTTGCTACCAGCTTCTTGAGCTGCTCAGGAATCACATCAGCTGATTTCACCAGGGACACTTGTGTTATGGAAGACATAACTTCTTGTATTCACACTTTAAGTTCTTTCAAAGTCTTGGTTTGGTATAGTGGACTTGCTTCTTTAAACAACCCCAAAGAAAAAAGTCACAGAGTGTTAAGTCAGGACTCTTGGCTGGCTACTCATACATAAAATAGGGAGTTACTTTTCAATCGCCCTGTAAATTAATTGCATCATTATTCAGTTATCAAGTTCTTTTCTTTGGGAGCCATGGGAGCCACTAACAATATGCCAAGTTTCAGCTAAAGTTAGCTTGAAAAAATGATTCTAGTTTTGATTTGATGGTATGCTTGTAAGAATTTTGGAACCACTAAGCAGACCAATTTTGAATAGAGCAGAAGTCCTCCATCATCATGATGGTTTGCTGTGTCACATTTGCAAACATTGGAATAGGTGTTGTCATCCATTTTTTTTTCACTATTTTGTCTTCAGAATTTTGTGTAGAACTTATTTTCCTATCTTCTGAATATTTTTTTTAAGGATTTTAAATAATATAATAAAGAAATTCAAAGTAGATTCCAAAAATATTTCTAAGTGTAACAAGGCGAGCTATGGAAGAAAGATTTATTCTCCCTTTTGTATTTTGCCCTGTTGGGCATTATTATATCTGTGATATAGCAACACTCTATTTCATGGATGGAACGAAATGGCTGAAAGGAAAAGGAATGATAAACATTCTTTATTCTCAGAGAGACTTTTATACTACCATGACATACACAAAATTATATATACATATATACGCATGTCCTGTACGGAGAATAATATATGACATATATCTACACAGCGAAACAGAGTGTAAGGAGAAACAAAAAAGAAGGGTTTTACATACAATATGGAGATACTCCTGTGTCTAGAGAAGCCATGTTACAACTCCAGATTCAAACAGGCCATATTCATCTATGTAGCAGGGACAGACATATTCTACAAATGGAAAACAGCGGGTTTTATTCTATATCTAAGAAAGATCTATTCCCAAAGGGAAACAGCACAATGTGCTTGTAAGCTGTTGTTGGGGAGGCAGATTTAGCCTCTGCCTCTGCCTCAGCCATGGGGTGCCTAGCATAAAGAAAGTAACCTTACTGTTTAGATGCTGAAAACAAAACTGAAAAATGATCAGCACTTTTGCTGCTGTATGGAGTGACGTCATTAAGCATTCATTATGTGACCCACATGACTTATCTCCACCAAAGGGAGATAAGCACCTTCATATATCCCATTGTATAAAAGATGGCAGTGGAAAGTTTTACATCAGCCTAATAATTTCAGTGAGATTTTGTTTTTCTGTTATGTAAATTATAATAATGATAAATTCTGCCAGAAAAAGATCTAATATTTAATATAAAACTAATTCTAATCTATTGAATATGGGTGATTGCTTATTAGAGCAAGAATGTTGATTGTACACCTAGTTTAAATTTCATGTAGCATCCATAATAACAATGCACACTTCAATCTTGCATACTTAGGTTATCTTCCTTAGATGTCAAAATGAGGCACGACTTTTTTTTCTAAGGACCGTTGTTCAAATAGGAATGATTGAAGACATGTTTTTGTAATATATCAATACATATCTCCATGGAATGGTAAATAAATTCAGCCAAAGTTGCAAAACCATGGTATATCATAAGAATTTTGTCTAAGAGTAACCAAAGATACTGTAAAACTATTTAATTCCTTGAAGCATTTCATATCTTGTAATACCTATTCTTTTATTGTACCCAGTAAATTGGATTTTATATGTATGTATGTATGTATATATGTATATATTTTCTTAATATAACTTTTTTTGTTTTCTGCTTTTAGGAGTGCTACAATGGAGAGTAGTGTTGAGTATGTCCATGCTGTGGATGAGATCAACCAGTTGACCAAGAAGATCAATCAACTAACAACCAGCATTAAAGATGTCCCTCCCCCTGTGCCTGCTAAGAGTTTAAAGTCTCCCCGCTTCCCGTCCCATTATGACAACATGCCTCTTATAGAGGGTTCTGGGAGCCTGATGACTGGGGGCCTGCCGGTCAGTAGTTTGATGGGCATCTGCAGCCTTAGCAGCAACTTGAGCAGTCACGTTACCACCTGTAGCAGCAGCAGCAGCAGTAGTAGTAGTAGTAGTAGTAGTAGTCACAGTAGCCGCATGCTCTCTCAGTTCAGCAGCAGTGCTATGGCAAGTACCAGTGGCTTGACATCTTTCGCTCACTTTCACAGTCATAAAGCCAGCTCTTTTTACTTCGCACAAACCTCACAGGAGACAATTTCCAGTTCAGACTTCTCATCTGGGGCCAGTCATTCAAGTCTGGAAAGTTTGCACCAACAAGGACCGCCACCATTACCGCCAAAGAAAAAACACAGTATGTGTCATTTATACTTTGTCTTTTTCTTTTGTTTTTTGTTTTTCTGTATTTCATTATTCTTTTTATTGATTCTTCTTGAATTTATGCAAACTAGAACAGAATTCTTCAACCTGTAACTTATAGTCAGTGGTGGCATTCTAAATTTCCAGGAACCAGTTCTATAAAGGCAAGTCATCTTTAGGAACCTATTCTGCTTATTTTCTGTTCAATCTGAGAATTGAAACAAATCACTTTATAGTATCAAAAAGAATTAAACCATTTTGATAATTTAATAGAAAACATTTATTTATGAAGATATTTTCAGACCAAAATTCTGTTCTCATCATATTTCTGTTCAGAAGTTTGATGCTTTTTGACTCTAGTGTCATCTACTGCGTTATGGTTCCTTAGCCACATTTGAACTGAATTGCTGCAGTCCCAAAGATCCAATGGAAGGCCTGTCAAATTTATGACCAAAAGATTTGCTATATTTTTAACTTCAAAACAAAAGGGGGCAAGTGTCTTTTAGAGTTTCACTAGTTGCACACATGAGTGTAACATAACTAACATTTTACCTAGACCATTGGCTGACATTATTTTCTGATACTACAGGAACCAGTTCACTAAGCTTTTATAATTTTAAGAATCGGTTTGTACAAACTGGTAGGATGCCACCACTGCTTACAGCTATATGAAGTAAAACATTACCATCCTTGTACATGAAGGGTTGATAAACCATAAAACAGCCAAACATCTTTGTATGCCAACTATGTGGACTTCACCATCGATAAATTGTCAACTGCAATTTCACATACTCAGAGTTGACCTAATTAGCAAAATATTTATTAAACTAAAGCTTATCATCATCATCATCATCATCATGTGTGTTTGTAGCGTTACTACACATCTGAGTATCTAACCAGTTCCCTCCACATACTCAGCTTGAAAGCTGAAGAAGCATTTATTCATGCATAATGTGTTTTGGGCAAGTAGACCAAGCAGAATGTATCTCTCTTTTGGTCAAACTGTAGCCACTGTCCTTCAACTTGATGGTTTACCTTGGTCATGGTGATGGCAGTTGATTCTGTTGAGGGAACCCTTTGTCCTGGCCTTCAGTCTAAGAAGCTCTCTGCCCAGTGGTACTGTGTGATTACTGTACTGGTTGCATTCATCGCTATGGATCCCAGATAATCGTTGACTTTACAAGAAGTTTCCACAAAGTAGAGGTTCTTGGTAAGAAGCTGTCTGAGTGTAACTTCCTTTTTAGTAATGGAAAACAAAGGAAATGACGATGGTTCATCACAGTGTATGGAGCACGGCAGGTCTTAGCTGTTAAGGTCAGGAGTGGTGGAACGTAGTTTTTCATAATATTTGCCATTTGAATATCAATAGAGTAGTGAGAGGCTTGTGATGTTTCATGAATTTTGGACTAACCTGTTGCATTCACTTTTGTACAAATGTCCTTGGGAAATGCATGAATTCTTAACACTCCCAGCTATGGGTTAAACTGTGAGATAGACTGGACTTACTAGCCTTGGGTGGCAACTAATCTAAGAGATGGCAAATTGACAAGATGGCAATTTACAGATAAAAAAGAGAAGGAATATGTGGAAAGCCATGATCACATCAATCCTGAAAAGGACATGACATTAAAAAAATAAAAGTTTAATAAAAACCTTTCCATTTACAGAAAGACAAGGACTATAACAAAAAAAAACAACTTTTTAATTTGTATTAATTTACATATTTTTATTGGAACATTTAATCACATTGTCATCCGGGTTGATTTGGTTTCCAATAAGACCGTAAAGAATCTACAATAATTTTTATGTAACTCTCTTATTTATTGAGACTTTTTACTGAATGAAGTTCTCAAAAAATTCAAAATGAAAACCTTGTCTATTGATTAAGCACCAATATGTGTTGTAACGGTCATGTCCAAATTCGATGGACTGAGAGATTAGTGAGGCACCCGTTGAATGTTGCTTCTAATAATTGTGACTATGTTTTAGTGGGTTGAATTATTATTGCTTGAAATTACTACAATTTTCAAATATCCTGTGATAACCTTGGTGGCTACTTTTACCAATCAGTCACTAATTCTTGTGAAACTTCCATGTTACATTCATTCAATTGCTTACAAGCTGTGCAAATACAAACATTGAATAATACAAATTCAGGAGAAATGAATGGATCTTGTTAAGAAACAGGTTTACTTGGCTAATCATTAAAACATGATGTGATTTGTACTGTTATTTTTCACCAACAGATTTTTTTATTCATATAATATTGTGACGCCTTCATTAAATTTTGCAATTCATTTGAGCAATGTTAATTTACCTTTGAATTTTCATATGTACACCTTTTCCTCTGCCTGTACTTCCTGGATAAGAATATCATCTATATCTAAAGTGATCATTGATTCTATATGAGGAGGTGTTGAAAAGGTCTCTTCCCAGCCCAGTCTTCAAAAATTACTATTTCCATGTCCAAACATCAAAATATTGATTTTTGTCAAGTGGTTTGGGTTGATAAATGTTTTTAAAAACCTTCATTCAAGAAATGCATTAAATTAATTTTATTTTAATTTAAATCCATAAAGGTTTACAAATTTGAATCTAATCAGAATTATATTTTATAATTATTTTAGGTGAGAATATCATGTATATGTAAAATGATCACTGATTCTATATGAGGAGGTGCTGCAAAAGTCACTAAGTGCTTCCCATAGGTTTGCATGTATGATTTGGTCATTGTCTAATACAGCAGATGAATAGAATAGCCTCTCTCGTTTTTCCCTAAAATAAAAGCAAACTTTTTACTGTATAAAAATCTCATTATATAATCAGAATATAATTGAAACATTTGTCCTCTCATGAACTTCTGTCTTGTAAATTCTTGAACATCTGCCCTCAAAACATATAGACATTTTACATATTAATATCAAAAGAACTAAATATTGCAATGACTAACAATACACAGTCAGGGTTACTAGATTATTTTATAAGTTATGAATTAACTTCTATTTGAAAGTCAAATATTATTAAATTTTGGATTGATTTTTCTATTATTAGCCCACAATGTCAAAAGTAGTGAAATTCAAAGTTTAATTATCTTGCGCTTTTAAAAGTGGCCCAATCTGGTAAACCAGTCCAGTCCAATCAGGTAAATGCAAAGACAAAAATATATGTTTTGATTCAATATTTAGTTATGGATAATCTTGTTTTTTTTACAGTTAGGAAAATGTAGCAAGAATGACCACAATCTTCAATCAAAAAAGAGGAATATTTTATAAATATTGTCTTTTATGAATTTGCTGAAAATCAAGTATAAAGAAGTGACAGTCTGTTTTGTGCTAAATAATTATCATGGCCTGAGGACTTCATTTAGCCTGATTGTCACCTCTGGGTGTTGACTTCAATGTCCACTTTTATATTTACATACACTCAATCCTATACAGTGGTGAAATAAGTATATGACACCCCATGAAATTGTTAATAAATATATGTGTGGTACCTAGATCTAATGGTATTAGTATACCTATTTGATTTTATAACAACTTTCCACCCAAAAAAATTATTAAGAAAGTTATTAAGAAAAATATGTTTTCAAGGGTAGAAATAAGCATAAGACAGTTTTGAAAATTTGTATTTAACAGCAAAATTGTACAAAATTCAATATTTACATTTATTCCCTTTCAATTGTAAAACACACCTGTTTTGCATTGAATCAATAAGTTTTCTGAGAGTCTCAGATAGAATTTCATTCCAATACTGTTTAATGCAAGATTCTAAAGTTTCTCTATCTTCAAATTGACGTTTATTTTTGTATACTCTTCTTGACAAAATTCCCTACGAATTTTCTATTAGGTTTAAATCTGGAGACTTTGTGGGCCGGTCTAAAACTTTAATATTTTTTGTTTTTAAACCAGTCTTTCGTGAGTTTACAAGTGTGTATGGCTGCATTGTCCTGTTGAAAAATGGCATTATTGGTGTCTAGATGATTCATAAATGGAACAAGACGTTTTTTCAAAACATTGATATATCGAGCAGAGTTTTGTTTCCCTTCCATCACTACTAAATCAGCCTTTCTTAGATACAGAAAAAGCTCCCCAAACCATAACAGATCCTTCTCCGAATGGTCTTTTTGGAAACAGCTGCTTCTTTTTTCTTAAATCATGCCAATAACACTAGTAGCCATCAGGCCCATCCAAATTAAACTTTTTCTCATCAGAAAACACCACGGTTTCCTATTTTTTTTTTTTTTTTGTCCATATTACTTTTTTCTTTACCCAATCTATGCAGATCTTCTTGTGTTTAACAGTTAAAGCAGGGGGCTGTCTTCCTGTTTCGATACATGAGGTTTGGCGATTCATGGAGAAGTTGACAAATTCTTCTTGGAGTGATGGGTAAATTCTGAGGTTTTTGCAGATCTCTTGAGCTTGATTGTCTTTTAGAAGTTTCTTGAAAAAGTCACCGTCTGGCTGCATTTGTAATTTTAGGCAGACGACCTGGACATTTTCTGGTGCCATACAATTCAGGGTCCTTTAGATAATTTCTCACAACTATTTGGGACCTCAGCAGTTCTCTTGCAATGAAACGTATAGATTTTTCTTCCAGTTTATAGGCAGAAATTTGCCCTTTTTCATTTTCATTAAGGGAGGAGTTCAAAACCATTTTGCAGTAACTTTATTCAATTATGAAATGTTTAAATAGAACTCATGTAGCTTAAAATCATGATAAGAGTCTTTTTATTATCTATGCATGCACTTATTCTTCCTTTGGCATTCTCAAGTAAACCAGATATACAAATATTCAAAACTGTCTTCTAATTATTTCCCCCCTCGAAAATGAAATTTTCTTAATAAGTTTTTTTTTTTTCGTGGAAAGTTGTTATAAAATCGAATATGTATCCTAATAACCATCGGATCTAGGTTAAACACACACAAATTTTCAGAGGAATTTGTACTGTAATAAGAACATTATTAACAATTTCATGGGGTGTCTTATACTTATTTCCACCACTGTATAACTGCAAAAATCCATAATGGGATTTTCAAGGATCCTTCTGTTAATGAATATTGTTATAATTAATCTACCATTTCGTTTTATTTATTTTTTTATCAAAAAATATGTTTAAATTAAATTTCACTTAAATTATGATAATGTTATCATCTTTGGCTATTACTTAAACTTTAATTTCTGACATCTAACATAGCAAGTCTAAAAATGTCAGTAAATAAAGGGAGGTAATTCTGAATGTTTTTTTCTAAATAGTTTGATTAAGATAATTATGTAATGGTAAATATTTAGATAACCTTCAGATTTATAAAATTACTGCTATTCATTTTAAATTAAAGTAATATAATAAATTTAGAGAAAATGGAAACTAAAAGGACACAGTTGAAATTTGTAAGGTACATAAGGAAGAGGCCTTGAAAAATTTGTTAGTCACAAGATAGAATAAAGGGAAGTAAGACAAAGGAAAACATGTAACCTACCTAGTGATCTTTAGGATGACAGAACAAGGTTTAGGATAGATTTACTGAGACCTACAGGTAATTGTGGAGAACCATGATTGCCAACATCCTTAAGGAACATTGCATATAGAAGATAAAATTAGGGAAGAGATCATCAGTCAAGAAATCCCTAACAGTGATTTTAGTCTCTTTTCATCAGTTATTATCTGTTAATAAATTGACCTAAATCTATTATATTTATTAATTTGTATGGACGTTTTATTTTTCAAAGCCATAAGCACTAAATTTTTTAATAATTCTGGTTTTGGTTATGAATGCTGTGTTGAACTCTTTTACTTTTCAATCATCATAGTATTCTATTGACATCATTGATATTGCAATGAAGGAAGGGAGGGTTAGATTCATGCCTTTTCCATAAATTTAAGAGTAAAATTGTCATTAGTGATTTTTACACAATTGAAAATAGATTATTATTGGCTGGAATATCACCAGTGAAGGCATGAATAGTGTCATGGATATTTGTGTAGAAAGGGAATTAGGTATGTCATGTTCAATTCCTGCTTGATTCTGTTTCTTTCATTTTGCACTAATAGCCTTAGAAAAGGCATGAATTCATATTGCTCCAGCTATGGATTAAATAGCAAAGCAAACTGGGCTCTCTTGTTTTGTGGTGTTAACTACCCTAGGAGAAGAGAAAACTCTGAATTCGAAACCAGCACAAAGAGGGCCGGGTACCATCAAGCTATCTTGCCCTGGACACATCACTATTGCTATGGTTGCAGTAAATGCAATATCACAACCCTGACTGGTTACGTGTGGCACACACAATATCACCTGTGTTGTCAAGAAACCAATAATCTTATTTTTTAATTGTAATTTATTATTAATATGTAATATTGAAAACAATATGATATTAAATTCTTTACACAACTTATACTGGTAGATTTTGCATGCTGGCAAATATTAATTACCTGTGCTTCCCTACATTGGGTAAGAACTGAAGACTGATTGGAATGACAGCATTCTTTAATGATGTTGGTAAAATGGTCTACTGAATGAAACAAAATTAAATTCAATATATAACTAAAAAAATATCTATCTTATAATTTGTTTTTGTTCTTGTGCTGTGGAAAGTTTCATTGAAAAGTAGAAAATACAGTTTTAGAGAAAAATTGTTCTGTGATATTGCCTTTTTAAAGCACACAAATATTTTTTCTTTAAAAGAGTAATTGTAGTTTAACACTGACAGTTATAAAAGGTAATTATTATTTTTAAAGATAAATCCATACAAGAGAAAAGAGGTAAACACTTTGTCCACGAAATATGTTTTACACAAGGGTTACACTGGGTTAAACAAGTATACGCACCAATTTTGAAGGTTGTACATAAAAAGTTTGATTGTGTATACAAAGAAACAAGAGACATTTAAGTCATCACCCACCTCCATGGACTAAATAAAGGGTTTTGTTGAAGAATTTTAATATGTGCATAAAATAACTGTTTTTAATTACTGAATTTAAAATTATTAATTCTAACCGGTTCAAAATTCCAATATATGTCACCTGAAGAAGGCGACCAAAACGTTGTGAATATCGCAATAAAGATGAGAGCAACAGGCTGAACAATATAAATAGTGTAAATACTTACAATACCTCATCTCAGAAATATAGTCAGATCATGAAGAAGGCTGGAGCATACAACTGCTGAAATGTGAATATGGCAAAAAAGATGAGGGCAACAGTCTGAACAATGTAAATATTGTAATGGGTACAATACTTCATCTCAGTAATATAGACAGATGTATTTTCATTGTTTTCATTATAACATTACTGAATGTTTTGAAAAAAAAAATATTTCTTCTAATTGATGTGATACTTTTGCTTGTGTTTCAGTTCAAACTTATATGCAAACATTTGGTTCTTATATGCAACCCAGCCACACGGAATTTGCTAATATATCTCGTCGTTCACTCAACTTCTTCGAGACTGAATGGCAGCATCATCATCAAGAGTTCCAACGGTCATTATATCCTCGCTCCAACACTATAAGTGTAATATCTGATATCTCTAGTGCTAGTTCAGACAACACATCTGGAATTGGTTCAGCAGAAAACATGGGCACGCCACCTGCCCTCCCTGCAAAATTAGGACGGGTAAGTATAATTCTTAGGATGTTTCAGTCATTCATACAATGGAGGTTGTTTTGTTGGTATATGAAAATCTTAATTGTTGTTGTTGTTGTTGTCTTAACTCACCTGACCTTCTCAAGATAAAAAATAAAAAATAAAATACTTATTATTATGGTGTCTGCTAAAACTTATAATGACACCCAGACAACAAGGGAATTGTATATTATACTTTCTTTATAATATCAGTCTTTCTATATGGCAATAAATGCTGGACAATCTCTTCACCGATGAAAATGAAACTTGAAGCAACAGCAATGTAGTTCAGCAGAAGGATACTGAGAATACTATGGACCAAACATGTAAGCAATGGTGAAGAAAATGAAAACAAAAAGGACATTTCTACTTAACATCAGAAAGAGACAATTCTAGGACACATAATGAGGAAAGATGGCTTGGAAAATTTGATACTCAGAGAACATATTGGAGGCAAGAAGGACAGAGGAAAACCACGCATAAACCCTGCCTAGTGAGCTTGTATAAATGGATGGTAGAACAAGGTTTAGGTGAGATAACAAAATGTCAAAATTTATTAAGAGCTACAAACGACAGGAAATTGTGGAGAGCCATGATCGTCTATGTCATGAAGGGACATGGCACATAAAAGAAAAATGATTCCCTGGTTTTGTTCTAGGCTGGTCAGCAATATAACCATTTTGTAGTCCAGGTTTCCTCACCAAAGGATCTGAAGAAAAAGAACAATTACTTTCTCCATTCATACTTTTTCTTCAAGCCGTAAAACAATATTACTAGTAGATAGACCAGCAGTAGCATTGCTACACACATATGGATATTTTTCTCTACTCAAAAACTAGCTTAGTTGCAACCCTTCTTCTATGTATGTTCACTTTAACACATCTACCTTACACATGTGTCACACAATTTTCAAGCCTATTATAGACCTTACTTATACTCTGCTTCAAAGTAGACTTCTATCTGATTCACTCCACACCAAAACCTGTCCACCAAATGTGAACACTACAAAAGCAAAATAAAAAGTCATTCTCTGTGCAGGGGACACCGAGCATTGCATCTGTGTCAAAACAAGTCCCCCCAAAATATAAAATAAAATTTAGATGTCTGAGCTAATCACGAACATTGCCACTAAAGCAAAAGCATGACACAAATTCTGAGTCATGTATCTACCCTGACTTCTTCAAAGGTCCTGCTTGGCAACACTCAAAGCAGTAGGCAAGCAGTGACAGGGTTCACCAGTAGCCTCCCAGTCAACCGACTTGACACAAGCTTCAACATCAGGCTTGTACAAAACCAATCTTCTCATCTCTTTGTTTACCTCCTTTATCAACAAGAGACATTCTACCTCGATCAATCATACTGGTAATATTTTGTTTTAACATATCTTGTTTCCTTCTCTTTCCAGCTTACTGACAATATTTTGTTTTCATATGTTACTTTTGCAACTATGCACACAATATATAACAATTCCTTGCATGAGAGACACTTATTGTCCTGGTAACACAAGTAAAATAAAAACAGAAATACTTCCTTTTCAACAATTTTCATTTTTCATATGGACATCATTGAATTTTCAAATCCTGTATATAATATAGATGAAAATAAGAAAAAAAATAAGTATGAAAAATATAATTATGAATTTTAATTATTAGACAAGAAATGTAATTAATTTAGTTTTATTATTATGTTGTAGTTTTCTTGAAGAAATCATTTATTCTTTCTTGTCTTCATTTCTGAACTTAAGTGTTGTTTTTTTATTGTTTTACCTCAGAACAGACAGGAAAATGTGCACAATTTTAGTATTCTTTTTGTTGTCGGAAGAAATTTTTAAGTCATTTGTGTTCATCTCTAGAATGTAAGGAAAGCACAATAAGAATGAAACAAAGGTAAAAAAAAAAAAAAAATTAAGAATCTCATTAAGCTTGTTGTCAGTTCATTAAAAATAATAAGAAAGAAGAGAGAAATTTGAAATAAGAACTTTTTCTTTGTTTTCAGCAAGCTGCAGTTAAATAAAATTAATGTTTTTCTCTATTTTCTTTGTTCTTTTATATTAGTTCTGTTGCTATTACTAAATACTGTTAAATTTTAATATATAGCTTCTTTTAATTTAGACTTTCATATTGTCTGTACCTTAAGCTATGTGAACTTTCAGACATAATTATTCTCTTTTAGTGAAGAGTTTGTAATAAGAGAATGAATCAAAACAGTTTCCATATTGTTCCATAGATACTTTGATGATTGAAGTAGTTTGATTATAAAGTATCAATTCCTGAGAATTCTTCTATTAACTTGTTTTTTTATTGTCTATTATTACATTTTTATCGTTATTTATTTAGCTCTTGTTATTAAACCTTATTTGCATTATCCATCACTAATCTGGGATTAATAAAATGTAATGTTGGATTATTGGCATTCTCTTCTTACTGGAAAGAAACATGTAAATCAGTAAAAAATTGCATAATAAAGAGAGGCTTAATCATAATCATGGAATTTCAGTTCAGATAAACTAGAAAGCAATTATAGATATTTGTACTAGAAAATAGCCATATTAAAAATTTGAAATAGTTTAGATGAGTTGTGGAGCTGTTTATATTACTGGATAAGTAATAATCAACTTATATTAATGTACTTATAATAAGTACATTATGTATGAATTTTAAATAGTTTCTGTCTGAATTTCTATGAAAGTTATTTTTGGTAATTGCAGAAACTTACAGGGTACCCAGTAAAAAAGAAGCAAATTCATTATCACTGTTTTATCTTTTGTGAAAAATTCACCTTGAATAATCTTCTTGAATAAACCTTCTTGAATATTCATGATCTTGAATAATCATTCAACTCCTATGTAATTAGATAAACTCTAATTGATTCTTTTATGATCGATTGCTGCTTGACCTTGTGACTCGTCATTTTAAGATTGTTTGCAAACAACTTTCGTTGTGTCCTTCTTGTATGGCTAAACAACTCAATGATTTTGAGCGTCAAGTTTTCAACATGGAGATTGACAAAATGTGCAGAAATTCTTCTTGAATTTTTTCAGTCACATCAGTCGTCACCAGTTTTCAATGGTTGTCTCATATCTTTCTGAAATTATCACTTTTTTACTGTGCACTCTGTATTAAAACTAAAGAAATTCAAAATGTTAACAAAGTCAATGGATGATAGAATCTTACATTTCAAATGAAATGATTTACATCTGTTTTCAAAATTTCATCTTGTTAATCTGTAGGCTTCAGTATTTCATATATTTTAAAATTTCTTCATTTTGCATGCTATTTAATGATTTAATCACTATGTAATTAATGTGTTAATTGATTATTTTACTGTTCTATCTCCAAACCCAGGGCCTTCTTGCTCCTGTTGGAAGAACCCCTCTCCTCTGATTGATCATGTCTTCAGGGGTGTAGCAGTCATACTCACTACACTTAGCCAATTGCAGGTTGATGAGGCTATTTAACCCATAGTTGGAGGTTTTGAATTCAGAGTTGTCCTCCTCCTCCTCCTGAAATGATTGCTAACCAAAGCTATAGAACCCAGTCTGTCCCGCTGGGATGAGAAGAGATAAATTCATATCTTTCCCAAGGGAAAGGTATGAATCACATAGTTGAATGTAATGAACTCAACTGAAATTCAAACTCTGATCTCTGATTGAGCAAAATCAATCGGAATTGCTATCCATTACTTCACAGTACCTCTATCTGTTCTAGGCTTAAAAATTTGGCAAAAGTACAAAAAATACCTTGTATTCTTCACTTATACATTTAAGTTCATTATTTACAGATGATGCATAATAATGCTATACAAATATTTATGTACAGAATTATTTAAATTCATCTATTGTAGCAGAATTAATTAAGTTGCATTTGGCACACACTTTATGTACATGTCGTGTCTGTGATAGAAAACATTGAAAAGATTTACAGCCGACTTGATATTGGTAATACAAATGCAGTTGGTAAGATTGGTAAATTCAAAAGTGAATTGAAATGTTTGCAGTTCTAAGCATGTGTGTGTGAGTGTGTGTGGATATATATTTTCAGATCCTGTAAGGTAATATCTCTTCCCATAGAAATAGAAAATTTGTTTTTCAAATAAAACTCAATTTATTTCTTTTTTTTTTATCCATTTTCTTAGAATAATGTTGTCTTATTATCTGTCATTACTATTAACTTTGTCAGCAAAGCCATATAAATACTGACTCTCTGGTTAATGAATATTGAATGTTTCCTTATAATAATAATAATAATAATACTACCCTGACTATCAGCAATGCCTAATATTTCCTTTTGACTAAGAATGAAACTGTTTTTTATTGTACTCTATTAATAACAGTCCATGTGCATCTACTTGTAAAATATAAGTATCTCAAAAGTTAAAAGATGCATTTTATAAAATAACTATCTTTGCAACTTTTCTATGTCTAGGCCTCAAATCGGCAGAGCCAAGCTTCAACAATATCCAGCCAGTCAGATGCCTCCACTGAAGGTCCAGCAGAGGTGGTTCGAGAGAAATCGGCCAGCATGATAGAACCTCCAGTGGTTCCACCTACGACTCCAGAAATGTGAGTAAAAATAATCATTTTGTGTGTGTGTGTGTGAGAGAGAGAGTGAGTGTGTTAGATTTGCCAGAAAGTCCTGGATCATTTAGGAAACGGAAAGAAATCATCAAAATTTTATGGAGCAACACCAACATTTGTTCTTCAAAATAAAGTCCATCATTCTTGACAATCTTCTGCCAGTGATCAGCCAGCATCTGAATCTGTTCCCAATACCAGTCTGCTGGCTTTGAATCAAAAGACTATATTCAAGCTTCCTTCGTGTCATCAAAAGTGTTGAATTGCTGGTCGCAGAGAAAGTGTGCCATTTTGAAATTGATTGACACATATCTAAGGTAGGATCATTCACATTGATGTTTGGACATGTATAAGCATTGATTCCATTAAAATATGTTTGTACATCACTTGTCATCACATGTGACAAAAATATTACCTGTTGATCAGCATGATATGCTAATAAGACTTGATGACTGTCATTAATGTCACCAGAATTACATCAGATAAAGTTATGCTTTATTTTCAGTGGGATATGTCGGAGATTATTTTTTCTGGGCAACTCTGAGTGAAAGTACTGAGATATACTGTATACAACTGCAAAGTGTGGCTGATACAATTGCCAAAAGACAATTGTGCCAAAACTCTTTCATACCAGATCATATATTGCATCTATCATAAACACTTTACTGAGCATGTCCTTTGATTACCCCTAATAGAGGTAAATAATAATACATGTTTAACAGTTAATGGGTAATAATACCACATGTCTGGTAAATATTATCATGTAGTCACTAATATAATAGGAGAGAGAGAGCTATGATAGAATGGTTTATTCTCCCATTTGTATTCCCCACCCACAATTATGGGCATTATTATAGCCATGACATAATAACATTGTAGTTCATGGATGGAATATGGAGAAGCCATGTTAAAGACTGCAGATTAAAACAGGCTGGATTCAGGCAAGGAAGTATTCTGCAAATGGGAAACGGCAAATCTTGGGTTTTCCCAAATTGAGGATTGCAAGCTGAAGATTCTTTCTATATCTTGGGGAAGATATATTCCCAAAGAGAAACACTACCATGGCCTTGTAAGCTGTCAGGGGAGCTTTATAATAAAGCAACCTTTTGGTTTGGTTCCTGTAAACTGCCGCTCTTGTCATTGTATGGACTAATGTCACTAAGCAGCTGTCATGTGACTTATCTCCACCAAAGGGAGATAATCATCTTATGTATCCCTACACCCCACTTTTCTGCTTTCTACAGAACTTCCTGAATGATCAGGACTTTCAAAAAGCTGATGCAAAAATAGAACTGCAAACTTTCTTCAGTTTGGAATTGATGTCATTCTGTTATAAAGGAATCTGATTTTCATATACAAATCCTTATATTGAATAAGTGTTCTGTATTTGTCTCTTTCTTTCTTAACATAAGACAGATTTGCTGACAATATAAAATATTTCTTCTCTATCAAATCAACCAAATGTATTAAGTTAAGAGTGCTATTCAATATAGTGTTTGTTTTATAAAGTCTGAATTTTATTACAACTTCTTGATTGATTAATGCAATGTATTCTTCCTTCTCAATATTGGTAAATCTTGACTTTCAGTCATAGTGATAGTAAAATGAGTCATTTGTATTTCAAGTAGACATTACAGTGCTATATTTACTATATTTATGTAAAAGTAATAGATTTATATTTATATTTTTCTATTAGTTGTAAAAAAGCTGAAAGTTGGTTTCATTTGTTTGTTATGGTTTATCAAACTTTTGCATGTTATTTATAACCAGAAAATATTTTTAGATTGTAAGAATTTTTTTGAGACAATAAGTATTTACTGATACAAGTCTTACTAATTAACTGCTAGCTGAGATGAGAAGAGGCAGATGTGTACTTTTCCATGGTTATTTGCACATAATTGCTCGGATGAACTGCATCTTTTGGTTGCACCAGGTCGGACCTTCATGACTTAGGACAAGCCATGTCATTTATATAGTAGCAAACCGCCTTCATTCCCCTCCATATTCCATTGATGAATTCCACTCAAACAGCTTCTTTCCGCAAACCACTGCCCTATGGAACAGACTCTCAAGAGGATGTTTCCTTGATCACTACAATCTTAACCTGTTCAAGTCGAGAGTCAACTGTTATCTTCCTCTTCTATCTACATAAACTACTCCTTAATGTAATCCTCTACCTTGAGTGGTCCCCAGGTCATGTACAGAGCGGACCTTACTGCGTCAAAAAAAAAAAAAAAAAGTATATATAATGAACCTGACTGGAATTGAAACTCCAGTTTCCAATTAAAAGCTGTTAGCCATTATGCCTCTCTCACATTCAAGCTTATAGCACCTAGTATTTCCAAGCAGTCACCCATCTAGGTATTGAAGTAAAAGAAAATGCATAATTTAAAAAGTTCATGACATTTCTTCTTTGTATCTTTCAGGGAACTGAAGCGATCATCAGCCCCTGCTGAAGTTAGTGAACAGACAAAACAACCTGAAAAATCCGTGTCTCCAAAAACAGAAATTCAAAAAGATGCTGACTCTGATTTCATGGAGTTAAAACCACTAGATGATGTTGATGTATCTGATCAGCTGATTCGAAAAAGACCAGTAAGTCACATGTTTGGCCCCTACAACTAAATGTTCAGTAAATACCCTTGCAATTATAAGAAATGTGTATTATAATGATCACATTTCTGTTTTGTATCTATCTCTCTCTCTCTCTCTCTCTCTATATATATATATATATATATATATATATATATATATATATAAAGAGAGAGAGAGAGGTTTTTGATGTAGTCGGAACTACATAAGCACCCACGTGTCTGCTTTATACTTGGAAGCCATAATGAAGGGCAAAAAATGGTAAAAAAAAACAAGAGATAATGAATGTAAGACAATTTAATATGTTGTACAGGCAGTGAAGAAACAACACCGTCTTCCTCATATAGCACTGCCTGATGGTGTATTATATTATGGGAGATGCCGGTGTAACCATGAAACACTATATGTCAGGACTGATGTAATGAGACCATTATATATAACAAATAAATCACAAATTTCCTCATATGGGGAATAGCCTATTTTGGCAAACAATGAAATATGTTGTCTGTTTTATCAACTAATAAGACAGATGGCACATTTCATCAGCTGCCAAAATAAGCTATTCCTCATATGTCATAATTTGGGATTTATTTGTTTATTAATTATATTGTTCTGTATTAATAAATACATCATGCTCTTTTTTGTGGATCAGTTTTAATATTCTATATTCACTTGCATTATATATCAATTAATTCTTTTTCTTTACTCTCTCTCTCTCTCTCTCTCTCTCTCTCTCTCTCTATATATATATATATATATATATATATATATATATATATATATATATATATATATATATATATGACCAAGCTGGTAAAGGGTGTAATTTGTGCCTGATGGAAAAATTAATAATTCTGAAGTGAATGAGAGCTCATATTTTGAATAAGAAATGTAATGGGTTAAGAGATATGTTAGTAGGACAGATAGAATCCAAAGAAAATAGTAGCACAATGCAGTATCTGTGCTGGTTGAAGGTGTAACAGGGATCTGCTTGGAGTGGGCTAATTTAAAGTCCATCAGAGATTAGTGAATTTAATAGAAGAAGAATAAAATAAAACACATTCATTCTGACCGAAAGACTCCTAACTAACAAACAAGCATTAATGGCTTTAGTGCAAAATTCACAGAGTTTTCTTCTTTCATTCCAACTGAAAGACACCAGCCTCGCAAACAGATATTAATAATTTAATATTAAAACACACTTGGATTTCTTTCATTTTGACCTGAAGAAGCCAATCTAAAGAAGACAAAATGCGTCGTCTATAAAACAGTTTTCCACTTAGTCTGATTTATCAAAAATAAATATATATATGTATACAGAGTGAGGTAAACGTCAGGCATCACAGGGATAATTTATTAAAAGTATAATTACACATGAAAATTTTATTTACTAGTTATTTAATTGCTATATGTGCTGTTCAAAATGTCCTCCTTCTTTTTCAGAACACATTTCAATTCTGTACCTGCATGATTCATTAACATGTCACAGAGTTTCCTGTGTTATTTTACTGTGTTCATATTTCATTCTTTTTTTAAGTTGTTCAGTATTTATGGGGTGCATTTTATAAATAACTGATTTCAAATGGAGACACAGAAAGAAATCCAACACATGATTATTTAACCCCTACAGTGCGCAACTTTTGCCTTACGCTTTTTATTTTTATTGTTTGCAGGGAGAAGATGGTCCTGAAATTAGAGGGGGGTCCGTAGATGCTCTTTTGGTTCACGCCACTGTTGCTAGCAAAAGTGGTAAGTATATTTTATCATGTCATTGAAGACTAAAAAGAAACTTTGCCAATAGAATCATGTTGTGCATTTCTGTAGTAATTCACCTGCTGTGTGTTTATATAATAGCAAATAAATTATTGGCAATGCATTTCTTTAGTAAAATCAGTGCATTTCTGTAGTAGTCAGTTGCAGTGCATTCCTCTAACAAATTGCTTGCTATGCATTCTTAGCAGTGCATTTCTCTAGCAAACCAACTTTTCAACAGTAATAAGTAGCTTTTTGTAATTCTATAATATTTGAGCATTTTAACTCGATCTTCATAAATAGAAATTTCAGACTAGAATGTTTGCAGTAGAAAAATTTTCCTTACTTTATTTTGTCTTCTCTTTCTTCTATAATCTCTAACTCTTTGTTTCCTCTTTTCATTGCAGGCAAAAGTGGTAAGTTTCTTTATTCCCTTTTACTTTTTTACAAAACATTTATGTTTGGCAATAGCAATCCATATTTTGCCTACTGGAAATGGATCTACAATCCCATGATGCTGAGCTCTGTGTTACTAAACAAAGCCCAACAAACACTTGATTTATATCAGTAAAATATCATCTTGCTTCATGAAGCCATTTTTACAAATTTTCTTTCATTTTAGTCATTGGTCATTTGGACAATTGGTGAAACTTAGTTTTAATATATAAAACTTTTAAGTTTTCTTTATCTGAAAAATATATTGAAATTGGTGGGTATATTCTTTACACTTTCACATCAAATTATAAAACTAGCGTAAAAATATATCTGTTACTGATTCTTTAAATGTTGTCATCACTTTGAGGCGATTAGATTGTTCAACATGAAATGCTGGAATTTTTTTCTATTTTGATATTTTTACTGTTTTTTTTTTTTTTTTTAAAGAATATGTTTTTAATTTTAAATTTTATATTATTTTTTCCAACAACTGAACATTTGAATTTCCTTGTATAGTTGTTAACATTTCAGCTGATCTATTCTTCAACCTTTGTCAGGTGTAATTTCTGAAACCACCCCCCTCCACAATCAAACTAATGAGGGAATGTTCATTAATGTATCCAGCAGACTAAAGAAGACAGTATATAAAGTGTACACATACATATATATATATATATATATATATATATATATATATATATATATATATACATATATATATATATAATATTTATAAATTGAGCCAGCACAGATTTTAACCCTGATTCTAAATTATAACTATTGGTGAGCTTAGTGCTGAAAACTGTGCTACTTTGACTCAGACACCAGATTGTCAAGCTGATATATACTCTTTTTCTGCTTCCTTGCTTGTCAACATTTCTCTCTGTCAATTATCTGGACCTTATCCCAGAAAGGGTAATGTGTACTATATTCCATCCACATATGATCTGTCAAATAAGATTTTACCACCTTCCCTTTCTTGTGTTTCTTAAATCTGAGTTTAAGAAGACAGTTTGTTTCTTCACACCCCCAACCTTTTTTTTATACCTTAGCACATCTACATGGGATGTTATAAATGCAGTTCTTTTTCAGTCTTTCCTTTCATAAGAGACCAGTAGGATTTGTAAGAAGGTTAGTTTTACCAACCTGATCTCTTATAAGTTTTACAAATGTCTTTAATTTGTTTCACTTTTTCCTTCTTACATAAAGAATGTTGCTGATACTGTGCTAGACTAGGCTAGTAAGTAAAATCAATGAACAATTCCATCACCAGTTTGTTTCTGGGAAAAGGTTTCCTTTGTTCTTGTGGATTACAAAAAAGACTCAAGTGTTTGAATAATGTTGGATATGTTAATGACTATTCTCAAAGTTATAGACATTATATTATTTTCATTTATTTAGTAAAGTTTAATTTCATTCTAAAATCAAATATAGAAGAACTTTTAATTTTTTGAAAGTTTAGCTAAGTTATAGTGGAATGGAAATACATCTGAAGATGAGGCCGTTTGTCAATCAAAATTTGTTTTAAAAAAATTTATAAGTAGTTTTCAGATTAAAAACCAGGAGAGTTTTATAAAAAGAATCAAGGAAGATTGTTGTGGAAAAAGATCCCAAAACTTCAGTAAGAAAATTTAGAACACATTTTTAATGTCCCCATTAAAATCATTTCAAATCCTGAGCCACTAGTTAAAAAAAACAAGAAAAAAAAATGCACAAAAATTTAGTAATTGATATCTGAATAAAAAACAAATTGTATGTACAGAAGTTTGCATTAATCATGTTCAGCAATATGAAATTGTTCCATTTTTAGTCATCACTTGGGATGGAATTTGGATAATCAGAGAAGATCTGTATAAGGGCTGGATACAGCTGAGAATCCAAAACATCAACTGAAAGTATGTTAATATCCTTCAAATATTCTCATATGTGTTTAGTAAAACTAGAGTATTTGGATATATCATAGCTTCTTTCAAAGAGGCATCAATAAGTAAACAAGCTTGAAATAGTGCTTTAAATTAATCAGTGTAGATTTTGGGGAATAAAAACAATTTCATTTTGTGGCCCTCATGTTACAAAAATAATGTTACTAAAGTTGAATTAGTTGACAATTGAGTCCTCATCACATACTCTCTATTTACTTTCTTTGCTATGAACTATGATCATGAAATCATTAAACCAATTCTTTACAGGCAAAAACAAGTCTTCAATGAATTTATTGTTTCTTTGGATAAAGAATTCTTTTGGAAATGAAGCGATAAATTTCAACAAAAATAAAATAAAATAAATATCTAGAGAGGAGGGGAAATATTTGAATTAATAATTTCACTTTGAATTTTTTAAAGTTTATTTTCCATTTTTAATATATTTGTAATTTCATGTTGAACAATCTGATATTAATATTTTTACTATAAATAAAATTTCCTAACTTGTCTGAAAATTATCTCAATAGAAACTTACATGGAAATTTAGATAAAAAATTTTGTGACAATTTAGTTTTATGGATCATGTGTTCACTTCACCTTTATACTATGTAAAGAGCTGTGTTTTTCTCTTTAGCAGGTAATCATTCTAAAATAATATATATAGTCAAGGTAGGCAAGTGCCTTCATTAATTAAAATAGATCAGCATGGCAGCTACATTTTTCTTTTGTAGTACAATATGCATCTAATCCAAGAAAATTATGAAGGTTACTCTGATTATTATGAATAAAATGGAAAATATTTTATTTTTTGTATATTTACTACATGAAGGTCACAAGCTGCCTACCCTGAGTAATTACTGACAGAACATGTCTGAGATATGCATACACACACACACACAATATAGTCCTAAAGTCTACGGTCACTTTCTGCATTCTGAAGAATTACCCAAACTAATTTACATGCCCACTTCAGGCCAGAGAGAGACTTTCCCTTTTCAGAATTTCTTTATTATATGTAATTCAATAATAATAAAATTAAGCCATTACTACATTCCGAGATACCTTAAAATTTTATTGCTTTTTGCCTAATCTACCTTGTTGGCAGATTTAAAATTTTTGGTAACACTTCTCTCTAAAAAGAATTAAACACTATGCATAATGGGTTAAATAGTATCAGCATCCTTGCTTAGTAGGAGTTAGTTTCATGCCTTCTTTGACCTAAATTTACTATTTACTAAATCCAGAAGGTGGCCCCCAAACTTTTGGCTTATAGTGTGTGTGTGTGTGTGTCTTTGGTGTGTATAAAATCAACAAAAGTTGATGTTGCTAAAAACAGTGTTTGATGTAACATGAGATACAAAGCAAGGTATAACTGATGGTAAAAGGTACTAAACTAGATCTTTCAACTGCCTTTGTAACTTAAAGTTTATAAATATACAGAGAAGCTAGTTTCTACTATCTGTCTTGACTGCCTGAAGATTGATTGATGAATCTCACTTCTCTGAATATGAAACTTTAAGTTGCAAAGATGTTAAAATTAAGTTTCACCAAACAATTTTTGAAAGATTACAATGTAATTAATATATAATTAATTTCTTCTCTTATTTTAATACTTTTTCCAATATAGGTTATTATTATTGTTATAATAATAATATTAAGGCTTGTCAAAACAGAAAGTTTAATATTCAACTAACCAACCTATTTGAAATACCAGACTATATAAGCATTGTATATTTTGTAAAATGCTTGAAAAATTTGATTTTTTAATCACAATAATTTGCTATATTTTACTTGTTTTGAGATTTAATCCTAACTAATCTTTTGAGAGCTCCAGATTATAACTGCATGAATTTTTATTTAATTCTTGATTATTTTTAATCATGCCCTAAAACATCTGCACACAATCTCCATAATCTTTATTACTCTCAATGACACAACTATTTCATAGGATTACTTTAATTATAAAATAAACAATTTTATGTGCTTGAACACTTGTATCTTATAAATTCTGATTCTACCATAAAAATTTATTTGAACAGAATCAAATTAGGGTCTTATTAAGATTCTTAAGATGTTACCAGAAGGAACTATATGAAATAAAGGTTAATATTTAATACTCAGTCAGTCGGTTAAGTGCCATATGTGATGCACACTTGGACGATCATGTCTCTTTCGATTCATGACTGACTAGGCAGAAGATTTTCCTGTAGTAGATTGCTGTTTTCTTTCTGTGGTAGATGGTTGCCAACAAAGGCTATAGAACTCAGTCTCCCCTGCTATTCAACCTATTGCTCGTAATGGATTCATACATACCCCAAGGGTATTTGTGTGTAAGTGGATGTAACAAACTCAATTGGAATTTGAACTTGGCCCTATTTTCTAAATAAATTATGAAAATACAAGTTTGGCTTAGATGAAGTTCTTTCTGAATTTGTATAAACATGTATTAATAATGGTCAAAATTAAAATGTTTGTTGGTAGTAAGTCTGTGTACTTCAAAGTGAATAAATCATGAGATAGAAAAACATTAATAAAAAAAAATAAAAGCTATTTCAACACCCATTTTGAATATTCCAAGGAAGAATAGTGGAGAAAAATAATGTATTTTTATGTCTTGTGTTACATCCTCCCCATCTCTTTTGGAGTTTGCTAAAATACAAGATATATTTTTAAAACAATTCTTGGAACTCAAATGAAATTTAGTTAAGAGCAAGATATGAAGTTATGAGAAAATATTAAGCTTATTTATTATAAAGTATCTATTTTAAAAATGGTTGGTCTCATCTATGAGAAGAATTTAAATTTTCCTTTAATGTTTTGACAAGCATTAGATTATGTTATAAAATAATTGCTTAAATAATTTAAATATCTGCTTTGAAAAAATAGTCGTTCAGTTTTTCTTTGATTTACTATGTTTGTCTGCATCTAACGCTTTTCCCTCTTGAAATAATATAAATATTTTGAAAAAGTTATTTTTATTATTTATTATCAATTTTTTTATCCATTTGCCTGCATACATTTTTGCCTTGAAAAGATTTTTTCATAAAAAACCTTTTGAATAGTTTTCTTAAATTGTTGATTGAAGTGCATTTTTGTTGCATTGAATCCCATTAAATGCACATTATAGAAATTTCCAACATTGCAACTCAATTATGAATGATGGCAATTTCTGATGCACTTAGTGGGTTGAGCTAAACAGTTTTCTTGAAAATATCTACACATCTTCTTCAGACAATTTTCTATATAATTTTATACAACTTATATTTTATAAGTTATATATACTTGGCTATATTGAGAAACATTTTGGTGTTTTAATAAAAGGCATATTAAAATACAATTTTCTAAAATAATGATTTTAAGATGTTAATAATTTATAATAAAAATGAAATAACCTTTTTTGGTAATGTATTTTTCATAAATTAAGATTATATTCTCAAGGTAATAATTTTATTATGCATTTTACTTTATATTATGTTGGTGCAAAAATAATGACGTAGTAATGTCATTTTTTGACGTTAAAAAATACGTCAAAAACGACATTATTACGTCATTATTTTTGCACCAACCTAATATAATCTTCATGATTGATTTCTAATTTTGTACTTGAAAACAGTTATACTATAAAGTATTTTTATTTTGATAGTTGAAAATATTAACCATTATCATTCTGTATACAACTTTGCTGTACAAAAAGTTGATCCTGCCACTGAAAGCAACTGATCCCTGAACAGTAGTGTGTTTGAATATCATAGTTGCATTGTCATATCCTGCTATGGGAACAGAAAACAAACTTTGAGTGAAATTAACAATAAGGTTACTGCCGTTGAAAAGCTTTGCAAAAGAATGCAGTAGAAAGGGAAGTGAAATGAATAATGCAGAGTGCTAAAGGTTAACAAAATAACTGAAATCAGCCATGGGTGCTGAACTGACTGTAAGTAGTTTTATTGTCTGCTTTTTCAAACATTTTTACTATTTTTATATTCAAAGGAAATGTTAAAGTGAATATTTATTAATTTTAAAATTTTTATCTTATAAATTAGTTTATATTTCATTGTTTGCAATAGATTTTTTTCTGAAGAAGATGTCTCTTGATAATAAAAATTTTTATTCCACCTTGTTTACTTAAAAATAAAATTGCAAAGAGGGGGAAAAATCGTTCAACCTAATAGCAATTGAAAGAACAAGAAAACTCTCAAATGATGCTTTGAATTGCCCCCCTTTTTTTTTGTGCCATGCTACTAATTAATCAACGTTAAAGACCCATCGTCATTTCTTCACACTTAAGGCTCACAAGGAGAATCTGTTAATGAAGAAGGTAAGGTTTTGTCTATCTCTATCAATATGACTAGAGACTAACCCATCCTTATATCAACAAAAACAAGAGAAGCTTTCATTTGCATTTTCTCTATCTTTCTCTCTTCATTTGTCTGTCTTTTCATCTGTGTTTGTCTGTGTTTGTCTTATCATTGTGTGTTCATCTGTGTTCATCTTATCATTGTGTGCTTGGAAACAATTGCTAGAATAAGAAATCTGTTAAAATAACAACTTGGTAATAGATTGAAATATTTTTATGCATAAATTTTCAAAAGGGATCAAATTATCAAGCATTTAATTTTAAAGAACAATATTAAGTGACGAATATAAAATTGAAAGGATTGACTTAAAAGGAAAACTACAAATGTTCAAAGTTAAATAATTTGCAGTTTATATTTATGACAAGCACTACTATTTACTAAATTTAACTTGTACTCAAAAACTTATTTAAAAATGTTAGTGAAGATGACAAAGGCACATATTGAATCTATACTAAGAAAGTACTGAGTTGTTGTTTAAAATATACATACATATACAAGTGTGTACATATGCATATATAGAGGGGCTTATTTTCTGTGAGAGTAGAAAAGCAGAATGGCCTACTTGAAATAGAAATCATGATTTTGAAATGGAAATTTTTTTTTCTAACATTGCCAACTTTCATTTTAATTTGTTACCATGTTTGCTTTTCTAACTCTCTCATCTGACAGACATCAAAGGATAAAGTCAGTAAAATTTTTAATACATCCCCCCCCTCCTTACCTACTGTCTCCCTACAGTTTACAGTATTTAGGAACCCAATTTTATGAAATTGGTAGTGGTAGGGGGTTTGTCTTTTTATTTTATCTTTTCTTTTTTTTCTATCACACATGGTGACTGAGGTGGGTAGCAATTTGTCATTTCAGAAAGCCAAATTTTATGAATTAGACTTTTTTTTCAAAAATGTTATATAATAATTTTATAAAGTGACCAAAGGATAATGCAAATTTTTGTCTCTAATTGAGTTTGTGGTGCTACTTTTCTGTAGGTTTTGCTACTTTTACTTAATTCTTATTTAGGATTGCAGAATTCTTTGCAAGGGTTGTCCAAGAAACTCATTAAGTTAGATGAAATATGAGGTATGAAACCCTATCAAGCTGGAGCAACTTATCCAATGGGTGGATAGTCCAGCAAGTAAAATTTTTCATTTTCCTTTTATTTTCTTATTTTAATCTCTATCTATAAAAGGCAGGATGCGCGTGCGCGCAATGAATGCACAGCTGCAATTTTTTACGGATTTGCACCAAAATTTACATGCACATGCTCCAAGTTAGCAGGAAGGCCAAGACCGACTTTGCATTTCCCAACTCCCATCAATAGTGGAAATAATCGATTTTTTTCATGCTTCTATGGCAGTTTTCATGTAGTTTGCGGCCAGAGTGAGAGCCAATAGCTGGCTGCCACGAATAGACAGGAAGATTCTATTGGCCAGCGTGAGAGCCAACAGCTGACTGACACGAATGTTAACTAGCATGCTAGCATGCAAAAAAAAATCGATAGCTGCATTCGTCACAAGTGGGAAAAATTTAAATCTGCATGGCACTTTACTCTAATTGGCTCATTCGCTTGCTTAAACTCAATGTTGATTCTGATTCCGCAGAACTGGGTTGGGTGTGAAAAAGTATTTGTTGTTAACATTCTTTTTTCATTCGGTTTTTCCAGTTACGAGTCCTTTTTTAAAGCTGATCGTTTTGTGTTCATTTTGTTTAGTTCTTTTTTCATAACAGATTTAATGTTTAGTATAGAGTTTAGAAGAAATTTGCAGTGTGAGATAGGCAAGAAGTAAGGCATGTAATAGCAACATCAGCACTGCAAAGGGCACTCCTTTAAAGGCAAGGAAGGGCAAAAATTTTTAAAGTCAAGTGATAGCGATTGTTGTATGAGTCGTATGATTTTTGAATCGATGGCAACGCCGGGCCATGCTGCTAGTAACATTTATATATTGTTACACTTTCTCACTTTCAAGTATTAATGAAGTAAAAACAGAAATCTATACTGAAAATGCTGGCAGGGGGAATGGAATTCCCTAAAACTCAAAATAGAATTAAGGAAAATTTGATATGGAAAATTGGTCCCTCTATATATATATATATATATATATATATATATATATATACACATACATACCTGTACGTGTACATATATCTGGGAATATGGGTGTTATCTATATGTCTATGTATAGATATGTTTGTGTGTGCATGTATATATCTATCAGCATGTGTGTGTGTATATATATATATATATATATATATATATATTGTTTGTCTGTGTAGACATCTTTATATATGTGATTATGCATAACTGTATATATTATTGTATCTATATACATGCACATATCTATATATATATATATATATATATATATATATATATATATATATATATATATATATATCTTCTGTATTATATATATGCACACACACAGTAAGAACTAATCCATCTATTGAAAATCTGCTTCTATGACTATTTGCCATCTTAATGAAAGTGTTCAATATTGTCTGAGGCTTCCAGTGAATTCTTTCTGGTATTTCTTATGTTGTGTAATCACCTGAGACATATTGCACCACATTGATGATGATGATATTGATGAAACACCACCATCAACTGCCACTAATGGTATTAAAAACCATTAGTATATCTTACTAGCTATGCTTTGTCTAGATATTGTAGTGTTTTTTAATAGTTGTCTACTAACACTTGTCCTCACAATTGACCCACTGCTCCCATTTTCCCTGGTTAGTTTTCTTATCTAATTTTTGCATGATGGGACATGTCATTTTTCCATCTAGCTATCTATGAAGTATTAAGAATATCTTTCTATATTTCTGAGATGTGGTATTGTAATTATTTACACTATTTACATTGTTCAGACTGTTCTCATCATTGTTGCCATATCTATGACATTTTGGCCATTGTACACTCCACTCTTCTTCAGGTGATTGGAATTTTGAACCAAACCCCTTATTTTGTCCACTGGGGTAGATTGTTCTAGATCCACGTTCCATGCCTCTTCCAGATATCTCGGTTTCAATTATTTCCCTTTAGTAACTCAAATCTCCAAATTTTTGTTCACCTCTGCTGTAGCCAGGTACTGAACTTACAACTCTTTGGGTCAAATCACTGGATTCAACTAATGCTTGTATCCACTAGACCATGTGTCCAGTTTACGAAATAAAGGGTTTGGTTCGAAATTCCAATCACCTGAAGAAGGCCAGAGTGTACAACAGTTGAAATGTTGGCAACAAAAATGAGAATAACAGTTCGAACAATGTAAATAGTGTAAATAAGTATTGAGAAGTATTGAATTTTTAAATTATTTTCCTGCAGTTTGAGAAATATTTTCTTTTTTTAAATTTTACAATTTTAATGTTTACTATTTAAGGTTAAGTTTTTTTCCCAGTTTGACTGGACTTAAGATAAAAATTTATGAAAATTTTACTCAGTGTATGTTTTTACCTAAACCAGATATTAAATGGGTTTAATGTTTACTATATATGCTGTTTGATATATAGTATATAAAATAAATTCCATTCATTGCTCATGAAATGAATACAGTTTCAATCCTATTTTTGAAAGGTATCACATTATATTTGTAGAAAATATTATGTTCCACATTTTGTAGAATATGAAACGTGTGTTGTTACATTCCTTGTTCATGTAGTATGTAAGAAGGTGGTGTCCTGGTCCTCCAAAAAACTCTTCAACATCATGTATGATCTCATCATAGTTTCCAAAATGGCAAACTAGGAGGTGGGTTATGTGTTTAGGAAATGGGAAGAAATCAGATGGAGCTTTGTCTGGTGAGTAAGGGGGATTGGGTAGCAGTTGGCTACTTCAGCTACTGCAACCTGAGCAGTATGAACGGGAGCAAGAGCCCACCTGCCCTCGGCTTCTCTCTGTATTTCGACTTGATTGCTTCTTTCAGTTGTCTTAATTTTGATTCCTAGCATTGTTCAATAGTAGTTTTTCCCTTTTCCAGTTAGTCTATCATGATTACACCTTCAGAAACCCCCCCCCTTAAAACAGAAGCCATCACCTTGCCAACAGATATTGCCTGCTTGAACTTCTTCAATGTGGAGAACCAGATTGTTTCTGCTGTTTGCTTTGAATCTTTGATTTGGGTTCAAAGTGTCCAACCTAAGTTTCATCTTGGGTTACTAATCTGTTGTGGAAATTCTCAGGCTAAGCCTAGAACTGAGTCAGAATTGTCCTGGAAATGTTAATCCTTTTCAGCTTCTGCTCTGGTGTCAGCATTTTTGGGACCCATCTTGCAGACAGCTTGCTCATCTCCAAGATCTCAGTTAAAACAGTATGGGCCAAACCAGAAATAATGTGTATGGATAGTAAGATGTCTGTCATCCAAGACCATAAGGTGAATGGCTTCAACTTGTTGAACAGTGGTTGAGGTTTTTCGACAACCTGACTGAGGGTCATCATCTGTGCTATCCCCACCCCGCTTGAATTCAGCAACCTACTTCTTCATGGTTGCATAGGTAGAGGAGTCCTCAGCAAATATCTCTACCATGTCCTCATGGATTTCCTTGGGGTATCATAACTTTTCTTTTGCAGATACTTTATGACTGCTTGGGCCTCTTTTTTGTCCATTTTTAGATTTGTTACACTCCTTCGTATGGGCCTCACCGGCACAAAAATTAAGACAGAAATCTGAATTAGTTTTTCTAGTTTTATAAGAAGTAGTACTATTAGGTTGGTGCAAAAATAATGATGTAATAATGTTGTTTTTGACGTTATTACGTCATTATTTTTGCACCAACCTAATATGTTGCCACAACAAAAAAGTTCAGCTATGGCTCTCCTTTCAGAGTGAGGCTTAAAACTTTTTGAACGACCCTTGTAACTTGAACTTTCTCCTATTTATATGCCCATGTAAAAATGTTTTTCCCTGTCACATCACTTCTAGTCACCTCTTTACGATTTGGAGCATTTATCTCTTAGTAAATTCTTAAGCATAAATACTCTATACTATATTACTAGCATAGTACCAATAAAATAATAACAGGATTCTGTCAGTTTTATCTGTGTCTTTCTGTTGGATATTTAAAAAGTCCAGATTTTGTCTTTTTTTTTATTTTTATTTTCTCAAACTCTATCTCTTTTTCTTACCTATTGATGTCTTTTAAATCTTTTATGCTTATAATTAAGAATTCAACAATTTTTAGGAGTTTAACACACATATTTAAAAAGATATATATATATATATATATATATAAAAGACTAATTTAGCTAATCAACATGCACTTAAAATGTCATAAGATATTAAAATTTTAAATTTAGTTAATGATAAAGTCATGATAATTTTAAAATCATTGTAATATCTGAAAAGAAAAAAGGAACTAAAATTGTGTAGAAAATATTTTACTTAAATGTTTATTTGCCATATCTAAAAAAAAATTATTGCATTCTATTTTTATTTATCTTCTGAGGAATTAATCTTAATTAATAATGAAATTATTAATGGTAGAAATAATCAAAGCATTGATAGAAATTAAACTTTTAAGTGATGGTGATTTTGTTCAAATGAAATGAAAATCCAAAAATGTTACATTTAGTTTTTGTTGTTTTAGAAATTTAAAATGCACATTATTTGCAAGATTAAATTAGTATAAGTTCCTTTTTAAAATAATAAACAAATTTTAAAAGAAAATAAAGTCATAAATTCGTATCCCAAAGCTAATTTTATTGGAATAAAGCAAAAGGGACAGAGGAAAACAACACAACATATTAAAAATATAAAATGGCAACATTTTACCCATTGCTACTTTTATAAAAGATGTTGATGCATTAATATGTTGTTTACCTAAATCAGTAACTGAAATCAAAGCAAAAGTCACTTAATTTTATATATTTTGTTAGCTTTAGTGTAAAAAAAAAAAAAAAAAAGAAAGAAAAGAAAAAAAAACCCTAAAAATCAAAGAAATAATTTTTCATTTCACTCAATTCTCTGTTAGGTTTTCTTATGTTTTGTGATGTCAACAAATACTCATTGCCACTTTTGTAATGTCAATGAATACTCGTAACCTTTGTAATGCTCACTGTAGTAGAGACTTTGTAATCACAGATACAACTATAGTAACGCCATTGAACAATACTGGTGTCAGACACCCTCGAAAATAGTATACTAATAGTACTTGCTCGATAATACTCACTTGAAAAGTAACCACCAAATAGTAATCTGTATAGCAATTCGAATATAGTGATCCCTTAGACGCCACGCTAATTCCAATACATACATTTCTTTTACCATCACATGATCTATTTATTCAAAATGGGATCACCTGTGTTTGCTCTCTGGTGGTCTGTGTTCAAACTCCAGTGTCAGCAGTGACACCTTATTCCTATATAACATTATGCTATTTAAAAAACCTTATAATTGTTTTCTTTTCTTTTCTGTTTAGGATAAGGAGTTATTATTATTTACATTTGATGACATAGTAATTGTGAGTCCAATCCCTGGGCTGGATAGTACAGACTTCAACACTGTGAAAACTGTGAGGAAAAATTGGGCATTATTAAATAAGAACAATAATGAAAATATCCCTAGATATGGTCAAAAGAATGAGAACAATGCACCCCCATAGAGTAAAGCGTTCAGTTTGAAATTTCCTGAAGAAGACATGAGGTCACAATGGCTGAAACATTGTTTTCTTTTAAGAATATATCTGATTTGAAAAGTGTAAATTAAAATATTTGCTCAAATATCTCATTATTAGGATCAGCAAATGTTGATATGATTTTTAACATTTTCTTAAAATCATTAGCTTTTAGCTGTTTTCCTCATCATATATCCTTATTTTAATTTCTCTGACATTTCTTTTTTTTATGGTGTGCTCTGCTTTTATCCAAATTTTTTTTTTTTTTTTTTTTTTTTTTTTTTTTTAAGGAATTCTTGCTGCAAAATAACAAAAATGTTAACAGAAAAACTACGATTATGCTTTAATATTTTGCTGAATTTAATCCGGGATTAGAGTTCTTCATTTTAATTGTTTTAAAAAATAGTAAACTCTTTTCTTAGCTTGGAATGGCAACCAACGTAGAAGGACAAAGCAGAATTCCAATAAGGTTCCAAACTTGGGTAAGGGAGAAGTGTTTTGTGTTTGTCTTGCAACTCCATCCTATAAAAACCTATTAGTAGAATCACTCATAGTGTGGTATGGTTGTAGACCTATATTACATAACAAGTTTATAAGCAATAAATAATTAAAAAATGTCTTATCAAAAATGCTAAATTTGTTTAGTATACCATCATAAACATGTAGTTAATAATTCTCTTTCAAATGTACGTATGGTAATTTGCAGTCAACATTTGGCACTAAAAAAGAAAATATAGAAAATGTCAAGAGAAGAAAGTTATATTATTTGTTATGTTTCTTAATCATATTCATTATATATTATCAAATATATTATCAAATATATCATCAAATATATTAAGTAAAACATACTAATGAGCCATTATCAATATTGAAGCTGCAGTTAATTTTCAAAGTTGGTGAGGAATTTATTTAAAAAAAAATAAATGTATTGATGAACAATCACTTTTCTTCAGCAGCTGAAAACAATAAGACTCACAAAAACAAGATTGTAGTTTTAACAGTACACCATTTTTATATTATCCACTATTTTTATATTAGCCAACCAAATTGGATGACTTCATATTAGCCAACCAAATTGGATGACTTCATATTAGCCAACCAAATTGGATGACTTCATATTAGCCAACCAAATTGGATGACTTCATATTAGCCAACCAAATTGGATGACTTCATATTAGCCAACCAAATTGGATGACTTCATATTAGCCAACCAAATTGGATGACTTCATATTAGCCAACCAAATTGGATGACTTCATATTAGCCAACCAAATTGGATGACTTCATATTAGCCAACCAAATTGGATGACTTCATATTAGCCAACCAAATTGGATGACTTCATATTAGCCAACCAAATTGGATGACTTCATATTAGCCAACCAAATTGGATGACTTCATCATGGCTTAACTCTGTAAATCAAGATTTAGGATTTTTCCATGACTGTTGCAGTAGCTCCCCACATCAGTAGTAGGAGACATGGAATTCCCCTCATGCCTGTGGAGAGTGTGAATTTTTTAAGGTAAAAGGCACATTACAGACTGAAATCTTAAGTCAGCAGTGCACATATCATCAGCAACATTCCACTGCAAGCTTATAAAAGAAAATTGTTTTCGTTTTTTTTTTTTTTTTTTTTTTAAATCTTAACCTGTACAATTCTTATCGGTGTATTTTTATTATTATTCTAGGCTAGGTTGGTGCTGAGTTAATCTTTGACAAACATTGTCATAAATATATTTAAACTGCCATGTTTCTAAGATCAGAGAATTTAATGAACCAAGTGGTCTGCTAATCTCAGTTAATCTTCTCTAATCCAATCATATTGATTTACATAATGTGAGATAGAGATTAAATAGGACCATTTAGTGTTGGTGTATCCAAATTCCTTTTTTTTTTTTTTTTTTTTTTTTTGATTTATTAAGTGTTAATTTAAACATCTTTGAAATTAAACAGTTTCTTATTGTCAGAATAATAATCATATTTGATAACCTTTCTTTCATTTCTGCTTGTTTGTAGCTTAGAAAAAAAAAAAGATAGATGTTATTCGGTATTAATTTTGTCATAGTATCAACATTATTTCTTCATAAAATCAAAATCTTCTCTTTGCTGACGTATAGTGCATGTGTTGTACGCTAATGTCTGTCCATTTTTTTTACCTTTAATTTTTTTTTCTTAAAGACTTTATTATTATTATTAACTGACCTCATATTGCAGTGAATGCTTCTCATTGTTTTGTTTAAAAGAAAGTTATTTTTTTTAAGTTGTCATCTGCTTGTAAAATATTTCTTGTTTACCCCACCATATTTCATCTGTATATTGTACACCAAAATCCCCCCCTTCCGCCATTTTCAAATCCCTTCAAATATTTCTTGCATGCATATTCCCCCTTTCTACTTTTAACAGTTTTTTACTATTTGGTACTTTATTAAAGATCTTTTTTTTGTTTTTTTAAACCTAAAATCAGTTTATAAGATTTTTGTGAAATCATACTAATAAAAACTATGTTGTTAGATCAGATTATCTTGTTGCCATAGGTTGTTGGTCACAGATAAGATTTGTGGGAAACCATTTTTTACTCTGTTAAAATTAGTTACTTTTGGTCTTACCTAAAAAAAGCATTTAAAGATTTAAAGCAGAAAAAATTCTGAAGATAGATAAAAACTTAAAAATAATTAAGAACTTTATTGAAGTTATATCAACTGATTTTTCTAGCTCTTATTAAACTGTTCATTAAACGTTACGAAAACCTTTTCTTTTCTTTTATTTCAAAATTAATTAAAAGAATTTGCAAGTTTGTTTGTAATGAAGCAAATCTGAAATATTTGAAATGATTCTTCCCAGATTTTCAGATAATTTTTAACAAGAATAATTTCCATACCCAAAATTGATCAGAGACTTGCATAGGAATATTTCCATGTTTTTTATTCTATATTCTTCTTTGTGACTATAGAGTGAGTAATAAGAATGCCTATAGATATGCAAAAAAACTATAGTCACTATAAGAAAGAAATAGAACCATATTGTAATTCTGCTTGTTCCCTCCTTATTTAGCACCAATGTTGCACTGTGTAATAGCTTGCCTGTCTCCTGAAAACAAATTCTTAGTAAAGCAGCAGAGGAATAAGTAAATCTCTAACCATTTTTTTCAAATTTTTGGCAAGCATTGAAGCTGTATGTTTTTTTTTTTTTTTTTTTTTCATTTTATTTTTTTTTTTTACAGTAAGGTTCACCCTGTACAAGGCTCGGAGGCCACTCAAGGTAGAGGGTTATGTTAGGAGGCAGTTGATACAGATAGGAAGGGAAGATAATGGTTAACTATAGACTTGAATAGGTTTAAATTTTAGCGATTAGGTGGAAACATCCTCTTGGGAGTTGGTTTCAAAGAGCAGTGGTTTGTGGGATGAAGCTGTTTGAGTGGAACTTCTCACTAATGGAATATGGAGGGGATGTGGGTGGGGTTTGCTGCAATGTGGGTATCATAGCAGGTTATTGCCATGAAGGTTAGAACTGGTGGAACCAAGGAATGTAGTTCTACTGAGCACTTTTCACAAAAGTAGCAATAAAGCAGTGAGAGGCTTGTCACAACCTGCCTGAGAGAGAGAGAGGTTGGAGGATGGAAAATAATTTGTCACCCCAAGGACTAGGAAATACTTTTGGACTCTGTTGAGGCTGAAAAGTATGATCTGGACAGCTCCTGCCCAAATATGACAACAGTGCTCCATGGAAAGAGAGATGAAGTGATAATGCATTTGTGTGTTTGCCTGCTTCATTGAAATGGTATATAAATAATATGAAATATGTCAGCCACAAATAATTAGTTTAAGCAATAGAAGCAAATAAAAACTGTGCTATTTTCACAGTTCTCCCTCTACTTGATTAAAAGAGATAGATGCCATGAAAAAAAAGCTTTTCGATAATTACTATAACCCAAGTGTTCATATTTAATGAATGTTTACAATTTATTTGTCTATATTTCTGAGATGAGCTATTGTAATTATTTACACTACTTAAGTTTTTGGACTGTTGTTCTCATCTTTTTTGGCCATTGTACACTCCGGCATTCTTCAAGTGTCCTTGAAGACTCCTGGCCCAGAGGCTAAAAGTGTTGGTTAGATCCAGTGACTTGATCCAAAGAGTTGTGAGTTCAATACCTGGCTACTGAAGTTGTGAACAAAAACTTAGACAGTTAAGTTAAAGGGAGATAACTGAGACATCCAGAAAAGGCATGGCATATGGAACTAGAACAATCTATGCTGGTGGGCAAAATAAAGAGTTCAGTTCAAAATTCCACTCACCTGAAGGAATTCGGAGTGTACAATTTCCAAAATGTTGTGAATATGGCAAAAAGATGAGAACAGTCCAAAGAATGTAAATAGTGTAAATAATTACAATTTATCCCCCTTAAGACGATATGTTGTGTGTCAACTGTAGAATTTCTTTAAGTCCCACTAGTTAATAAAAATATATTAGGTTGGTGCAAAAATAATGACGTAATAATGTCGTTTTTTGACGTATTTTTTAACGTCAAAAAACGACATTATTATGTCATTATTTTTGCACCAGCCTAATACTAATATCCATTACCTTGAATTCTTGTCATATGAGAACTGAATTCATTGACTTTCTGTAACACCAGGAAAGTCTGAAGATGAATATATTCTTCCAGATTTTATTAATTTAAACAATTGGTTAATTATCTTTCAAATCTATTAATATTATTTTAAGTAGTATTTATATTGTTGGGGGCTATCAATAATATTTTTTATTTTTAATCTCTTGAAAGTTGCTGTGTGTTTTCTAAAACATTGAATGCTTTATATTTGTTATTTGAGGATGTTTTCAAGTGCTGAGAATTTGCTTTATTTCCACTTTGCACTTTTAAATCATGATCCACAGTTGATGATTGTTCACTTCTGGGTTTTATTGCAAAAGACCAGTTTAAGACAGCATGGTCAAATATAGCTTGATTGCTTTCTACTTAACAAATTGAGAGCAGTTTCAGTGGCTTTGAGGTCCACCTTAGAATAATGCCATAAAATTGCCAATATCCACCATTACAATATCTGAAATAATAATATTGATAATGTTTTATATATAAAAAACAAACCAATGTATTGATTAAACTTTCAATTTCAACTTAACCAAAACAAAGCCTGCCAAATGAAAAAAAAAATTGCAACAACAAAAGGAAATACTGAAAACCAACAAAGAAACAGCAAAAAAAAAACAACAAAAAAAGAAAAATGAAACATAGCTAGAAGTAAAAGATATACCAGAAGACAGACACTTCCTGGCATAATAATCCAAAGTGCTCAATGTCTAAATTGACAAAGACAGAACAGTAAGCCTAACCAATGACACCACACAAAAGAAACTCAGTACAAATCACTACTCTGAGTTTCTGAGTATGTAGTGTCATTGGTGTGTGTGTGTGTGTGTGCGCATATATATATATATATATATATATATATAGAGAGAGAGAGAGAGAGAGGGGGGCATGGTGTAATGGATTGCAGCTCAGAATGAGGAATCGGAGAACAAAGTTTGAATTCCAGTCAAGTTCATTATATTCATACATGCTGGGAAAGGTATAAATCCATCTCTTCTCCCCTGGGTAAATAGCAGGCCAGACCTAGGTTCTATAGCCTTGAATGGCAACCAGTCTAGGAGAAGGAAACTCTGAATTCAAAATCTTCCAACTATTGATAAATAGTAGGACAGATTGGGTTTTATAGTTTTGGGTGGCAGCCTGTCTAGGCAAAGGAAAAACTCTGAATTCAAAACTGCCAACTATGGATAAAATAGTAGTCTAGGCTCCATAGCCATGTTTGTCAACGAAACTAGGAGGACAAATCTGGAGCTGGAGTCACTAAGACATTCCGATGTTGTGTTCAATTTCATTCTGATGTTGTGTTCAATTTCATTCTGGCAACTCCTGTGATGATGCCAATGCTAAGCTGTATTGGCCTCTGCCTTTCCCTTGGAGAGGAGAGATGGGCTGCCAATCTCTCATTTAAAAAAAAAAAAAAAACCTTGCCCAGGACTGTGCCTAGGAGAGGGCTTAACTCTTCGGGTACAGATGCATTGTTTCTCAAGACCGACAACAGAATAAAAAAAAATATATATATATATATATATAAGTAATAGTATAGTAACATCCCCAATGTACCCACCCCACTGCTAACAAACATACAAGTATATATTGATTTATAACTGTTCTGATATTTGAACTGATTAGGCTCTGATATTTACTCTAAAGTTTTTATCTGATTAACAAAAGAGCTTACAATGTTAGTAAACTCTTGATCCGTGTATTGACCTGTTGTATACAAGAAGTCATATCTGAGAAGAGCAGATTTTGTGCAGAAAAGTTGTCATATAACAACTCTGTAAATAGAAACATTTCTCTTGAAGCTTATCATATGATGTAACTGTAGAAAATCTGTGTTTCTAACTCTGCCCCCAACACCTTTTAACAGATGATGATTCACTTGCATTCAAGGTAATGGACATTTTTATCAACCACCTGAGCCTGTAGAAATTCTACAGTTGACAGGTTGATACGTAATTGTAAGCATGCATTAACTATGTATACAGTCATATACTGCATATCACATTATAATAATTTTTGAAATAGCTTTTTATGACATCTGTCTCCTTTTAATCATGTAAAGTGGGACTTGTAGAAATTCCATGGATTTTGCTAATTTTTATTGCTGAAATTAATCATTTGGGGCTAACATGTTATAACATTTCACTGAAGCAGATGTTAAGCAGATAAGGGTATTATTGCTTCTTCTATCTTCCTTTTTCTTTTGAGTACAAGGAGATAAGAGACCCGTTTGAATTGAACTGGAAGTACAGATTAACTAACAATGCAGTGGGTCATTTTTAGATGCTGGTTGAATCAGTTCACTTTGAATTAATGTCCTTGAAAAAAAACCCTGAATCCATCTCTTTCTCCATTAGCTATGGGTTAAATAGATGGGCAGCCTGAGCTCTCAAGCCCTGTTTGGGAACCAGTCTAGGAGAAAGAACAAGAGTTTATAAAATGGAAACATTTTATTATAATTCTGTGGAAACATGGAAAAGATATATCAGAGATGCTATTTGGATTTAGTGGGAAAATGAATGAAAGAAAGAAAAAAATGTAGAAGTATTTAATGTTTGTTTCAGTGAAATGGAAAAAGTTATCAACTTAAAATCTTTTCATTTGTACCTCCATACTTCTTAAAGTAATGACCAACATTCATATGTATGTTTGTTATTGCAATATTTTATTAAAGTTGTTAAACTCAAATATTTAATGATGCAATAGGAGGAATTTCTACAGATATATTATAACTTGCTTATTCAATCATTAACTGAAGAATTAAAATTCATCTGAAAATTAAAATAGGAAAAATTGTTAAATTTTCAAGGGTATCTCTAGTCAATATATATATTGAGCTAAATATTACTTTTAATTCTTCTTTATATTCTTTTAAAACAATTATTAAACTGAGCATTATCATACAGATATTTTATAAATCATGGTTTCTCTTTTGCCAAGAAAATTTATTAATTCTTTGTTTGTATTTTATTCTAAAATGATTTTTATTTGTGCTGCCAAATAGTAAAAAATGGGCCCTTATGCTGTGTGAAAGATTTGATTAATCAATATGGTAATTCCTTGGATTTTTTCTCATCAGTTTCTGCCTCCTTTAGAAATCTATCTTCTTTGTCATTGTTTATCATTGTACTTCTTCTTCAAATGTCATATTCTCTTTTGGTTTTTGTGTTGTGACTGCTTTCATGTTAACAACTTCAGTTTACACATACACTGTCATTTGGGCTTTGACGTTGCTACTAGTAATAGAAGAAAGAATACGAGAATGTCTATTTGTAATTCTTTGAAGCATCTGAACAGATCTTCACCAAACAATGCATTAATTACACAGCTATGTAAAAATCTAAAAAATAAGATAGAAATTAGATTAATGAAAATATAAGAAATAAAATATATCATAAACAAGGGCACTAGCTGATACTTTTTCCAAGATTGCAGGTAGGTGGGTGAAAAAGTACGTATTTGGAATATTTACTTTATATACCAATAAATAATGGTCTTTTTGATAGGGGAACATAAAGTCAAGGTTCCATGAAACGATTGAAACTTTATCCTTTGAGTATTAGTGTAAACAAGTGTAAATGATGCGGAAGGTGGCAGATGCCAATTATTATGATTCATTTATTATAATTGAATATCATGCATTTAGATCAAATTGATATTTATTTGTAAAAATGAATCTGGGTTTTATTAGAAGAAATTTAGATCAAATTAAATGCAATGTTTGGATTAAATATCTGATTCAAATATTTCAAAGTCTCAAGTCATACAGACAGCTTTTTATAAATTGGTAAATTGGATGTCCCAAAATGAATGTACCAAATAGGTGGGGAAATTATTTTCTATTTTCCAATGTGTTTTTTTATCCTCTCAGTTTCAGAATCTGCTTCATTATCTTTGGTACTTTCATTTTACAAAATATTTTTGGTGGTTGGGTTCAATATTTGTTATTTTCAAAATGTTTTCAGTTTTATGAGAAGACTTTGTTGTAATGTTGTGTGTATCATCTGATCCTGTGTGATTTTGTTGCTATTGAAACTTATCTTTTCAATGCAAACCAAAGAGAAATTAGTTTTACATACCCATATAGATGTCACTATACCATAAAAATGTATGTAGATGTATACTTGTTATGTATATAAAAATGACATGATTATCAGATTTACACTTTCTTGTGGTGATTATCTAACATGAATATTCATTTCAAGGTAAGATTGTTTTTTTTTTCTTCTCAACACAGATCTTTAAAAGACTTAAAGTTGTAGGAATTTTCTTTATTTTTCATGATTACAATAATTCAGTTCTGGTTTTAATAAAATAATTTTAACCAAATGTTAAATAGGTTTAAATGTTTTGTACTTGGATGAATAATCGTTTGGAAATTGAAAAAGTAAACTGCTTATTTATTATTGAAAAATAATTTGTCACAAGCACAGAATAATAAATTGATAATAAAAGGAAACAAATATTAGAATTTAGTCCCCCCACCTTTCTTGTGAAATAAAAATTTAAATATTCTAACCAATTTTCTTGTCTGTTGGTATTTTCACGATGCATCATATGTGTTCATCTCAATTTTTGTGTTGTCTGTATTCATGGATATTTTTGTGATATTTTTGGTGTGTTTAGTCCATCGATGTTTATTTAGTCTTAATATCATTCAGATATAATTTGTTAATATTCTGAATGACTTAAGTGTTTTTATTATTTTCTAAAAACAAAAATAGTATTGCATTGTAAAATAATTTTAAATTCTTTTTATTAGTATTTAAAAGCTTTTTGCTAGTGTAAATGACCAGTATGAGTTGTTGCTATGGTTAAAATGAAAATTAATATTAAAAATTCAAGTATAGTAGAATTTTGTTATCCTGGATTGAATTCACCACCACTATGATGATGAATCCCATTTGATGATAAAAGAGACAAAAATCTCAGCTAATAAAAGATATTTTTTTTACTAACCAAATGTAAAAATGAAAAGAATTTGACAAATTTTTCAGATGAAGCTTTTTTAATTTAAATTTATTCCGTTCATGATCTCAGATATTGATATATTTGAGGACAATTAAATTTTCATTTTTTTAATATTTTCATAATTATTAGAAGGTTTAGAGAAGAGTGTGATTTAAGAGAAAAGAAAAGACTGTTTAACAATGTTTAAACACTATGTCTTAAAGTTATGTTTTAAAAATTGCATGTGAATATAAAAAAAAATCCTTTGTATAAATGTTGCTTGCCTTTAGAAAATGAGTTGTACTGATAATCAACAAAATGAATGAAATACAGCCAGTGAAATTAGAATGAGTAACATGATGGGGACTGTGTACTTGTCTTGAAATTTTCTGTTAATTGATTAGTTAGTGAGAGTAATTAATCATAATTTAGTGGTGTATAAATTTTATCATGTGAAACTTTCCTGTCATTTTGTTCATTTCTCCTGTGGGTGGGAACTTAGTGATTTGCATATGTAATCATGTTCACTACTCTCTGAGGTGGAATGTTAGTAGTTTGCATATGTAATATGTTTTAAGGGTTGAAAGATTGGTGGATGTTGGATGTTTTTTAGAAGGTGCACTTTAAGATGTTTGTTGAAATTACAGATGTTCTTCAAGCTCTGTTTATGTCACATTGTTGTATCGGGCATCATAGCTGTTGCCATTAAAACTTTTGTTTATTTTTTCAATCTGCAACCATTATAATATTATTATTACATTGGTGTTGTACATTTTGATGTAATCAATGGGAACTTTATTCATGAGGCATGGTGTCAACAAGACTCCTCACAACTCAAGAACTTTTTGGAGAATCCTATCAGATTATTATTGTTATTATTATTCATTATGACTTCTGCTATGCCTGGCTTTTGATTGATTATATTTTATTTGAAGTGTTGCTAATTGAATAAGTAAAACTGTAATTGGTGATTCCAAAGATGATACAAATTTTGCAGGTGATATTTCTACAAATGGTGAGACTTAAAACAAAAGAAAGTAAAAGGAAAAAATGAAAAAGGAAACTTAACTAGAAAAAAAAAAAAAAAAAAGATAGACCAAAAGACAGGCAACTCATGGCATAATAATCCAAAGTGCTCAATGTCTAAATCAAATCAACTAAGACAGAGCAGTAACCCTAACCAATGATGCCTCACAAAAGAAACTCTATATAGAATATTATTAAATGTTAGGATAAAAGAAATTGTTCATCACAACATACACTTGAATATATTTGAACCAGAATCCTAATCTTTGTCTTTATCCAATGTTTTGGCTGATCAGTTCTCCAACCATTATCAGGTGTGCCATATTTGATAACAATGATGAAACTCTGTATTAATTTTTGAGAAAATTGATGAAATTTTGTCTCTCAAACTCTTTGACCCATTAACTGCAGAAGGGAGCAATTTCATTAACCATTCTCTAAATATGCCTCTAACTTTAATAAACAGACTTTTTTTTTTCTTGCTTCCATTGAGTTATAATTCCATAAGTTTGACTGACAGAAATTTGTCATTTGCAGTTAAGCCATAGGAGAGCAATAACTGAAATTCCTGTCATCTGCGGTTAATGGGTTAAAAATAAAATGACTCATCATTTCAAGCCAGGGTATAAAAAGCTATGCATATATTAAAGTTTACTATTCAAAAATAAGTGTATATGAAACAATATTATTGTGTATATGAATGTCAGTACTACTCGAAAGCCTTTGGCAGTAGAATGCCATCCTGAATATGATTTTTTGTTGTTTGGTTTATTCAAATTATCTTCATTTAATTTTTTATATTAATTTTAGTTTTTGATATTGTATTTGTTTTTTCATTTGATTTCTCTATCATCACAATATAAGGCTGTTATCTGAAATAAATTTATAAGTAATAGAGGCTCTAATCCACTCCAAAATTAGTTAAGCATCTCACTTCTCACAACCTTCTTTTAGATAAACAATATGGCTTTTTTCTCTCTAAATGAACTATACTGATTTGTTAAGTTATTATTGAGTTTGTCTATCAGGCTTTAAATAGGAATGGCCAGGCTCGAGTTTGGCTTTGTGTCTTAGTCGTATTATCGCTTTGCTTGGGGTAAAATGATTATATAAAAAAAAAAGTTTTTGTTGTTTTTATATCTTGGGTAGTTTTACACAATTCTAAGCAAATTCAGTTTTTAATGTTGTTGCATAAATTTACTCTTGTTTGATTATCAACTTCATTTCCAGTCTTCTGCACTTCCCTTGTTAATATTTGATTGTTTAATGATCGAGTACGAGTTTATTATATGCTCAAGAATCTTTTTATTTTATGATTATTTCAAAATAGTTAAATTCTCCAAAAGTGTAGGTTTTATTAAAAATCTTTATGAAATGCTTTCAATTGGTACCTTTTATATCTGATCTCAAATTTTGAATATAATTTTTTAAAATTATTTTGATATATAGTCAAAGGAGAAGAGTCAAAAATGACATGATAAAAGCCAATAATACAGGAACATAAATCTGTTTATTATACAGTATGTAGCACACATATTCCGTCCAAATAATGGTCAGACATTAGTGGCAATTGTGTCTTCATTTAGTTAATGTCTTACCATTGTGTGAGAGTTTCTTAGTTATTATATTAAAAACAAATAAAAAAAATTTATCTGAAAATGAAACAAATAATTGGCAAGGAAGGAGTTAATAGTTTATTTATCTGGTAATAAAATACATTGAACATGAATTTATTTGTAATGATATAAAAAGCTTACATAAATGATCGTGAATGTTTTAAAGTTGTCATTGCCAATTAAATTTTATCTACAAGTTTTTATATACATATCTTTAGAAATCATTTTTATGTATTTATATATTTTAGCTGAGAAAGTCCTGTTTAACATAAATCATCTTTTCATTGTTTTTTAGTTTTTTCCTGTATAAGCAAAATTACTTTTCTTTTATAGGATTTTTGTATTTAATATGAAGCCAAATCTGGTTAAAAATTAAAATTTTAATTATTTAATATTCCTAATTGTTTTATGGCATTGAAATGGGAATGATCATTTGAAAATTTAAAACGTGTTTTTATTTAAATATTTATTAGTTGATGCTAAATATTCTCTCTTGTAGAGAATGAAACATTTTTAGTATTTTGTTCTCTACCATCTTCCATTAAGAAAAAAATAAGTACTTGAAAGTCACACTAATGTGCTAGAATCTAAATCTCTTTGCCATTACAAAAATAGGTATGTAGTCAATATGACCTTTGCATCATTTACAGGAATTTTCTTTTTATACCAAGTAAGTTACATGTGTTATTCAAAAGAAAACTTTTACATGTTATAGCAAGGTTTGTAATGTAACAAAAATAACACTAAAATTGTGACTTTAAAATGTTTCTTTTGTCTATTTCTCAAGAAATGTACTCTAAATCCCAATGTTTACATCTTAAACTATCTTTTTTTTCTCTATTGTCTTATTCCTTAATTTTATTAAAAATAAAATAATTTTCATCAATTTTTCTACTTCTGAATTTTAATATGTAACTCTCTCCCCCCTCCCCCAATTTCTTTCTCTTCAATATTTTTTTCTTTTTACTAAACTTTTTTGGTAAGTGAAATCCATTCTTTTCAGTCTCCGATCTTTACAGTTGCATGTCTTTCTTCCTAAAATGATCATTGTTCGTATTTAATGCTTAACTTCTTCCTTGTGAAGAAATTGCACAATTAGATTATATATCTTCATGTCTACAAATCTGTTATACTTAAAATTTATTATTTTTACTCCAAGTTTAAGTAAACGTTGATAAACCGTTAAAAAAACAAATCAATCAATCCAAGTTTAATTGATTTACATCAAGGATGAGATTCATATCCTTGTTCTAATCTCATTCTTATGAAATATCTTTCAAGAGATTATTTTATTTGAATGCTTTTACTTGTATTCAGAAAATTTTCTTTTGTGAAATGTTATTTTTGTTTAAAGGATGGTAACAAATATGTAAGTATAATTATTTCATGACATCTTGATTTTAATTTTTTTCTTTTTTTAAATTCTTTTTTTAAATTTCATTAATTATGTAAACATATGCCAAATTAGATCCTGATCAGATTTAAATGGACAATCACAAAATAAAGGCCAAAATTTAATAGATTTTTTTTCCTTTTTGCTTTCAGTGTTTTTTGTTTGAATAAATATAAGGAAATTCATTTTTTTTTTAATTTTATTTAATTTTTTTTATTTTGCCCCCCAAACAATATGTAAGAGATTACTGGAAATGAAAGAGAATGAGAAGACTTTAACATTTATCACTCTGTATATAACTTCATTTGCTTTGCAGAAAGCTGATCCTGCCATAGAAGGTGACTCTGATCTCTGAATTTGTTTGAATTTCATAGTTGTGTTGTGATATCCTGCTATGGCAACAGAAAACACCTTTGAGTTAAATTAACAATAAGGATACTACAATTGAGAGGCTTTGAAAAAGAATGCAATTGAAAGGGAAGTAATATTAATAATTCAGAATATTAAAAGTTAAGAGAAGGAACCAGAGATGCAATCCTAAACAGGAAACAAAAGATAAACCTTTACACCTGTTCAAAAGATCTATTGAAAAAAAAAATATAAGAGATCAAAAATAAATTAGTAAATAAAATTTCGGTTTTTAGGTGAAGATGTTAGAAGTGTAGAGTTAAAACTAAGAGTAATTGCATGTATTCAGGTAGAGGGAGTTAATTATGTAACGACTGTTTTCAACACGGAGTCGGATATGGCGGTTTAAAGTTTTTTTTTTTTTTTTTTTTTTTAATACGGAGACTGTAATGTTCTAATATTATTTTAAATATTTTCTTCCAGTTTAGTAGGTTGTCCTTTTTTTTTTTTCTTTTTTTAAAATTGACTACTTAATATCCACATTTTGGCACAGGAATATTCCAACAATTGTTATCAATCTATGTAAGAATTTTATAAGGAATTCTCTCAAAGATTTTGTTAGTAATTCTCTATTGACATTTAAAACAACAGGACATTGTATCTGTTTGGAAAAACAAATAAACACAATAAAACACTGCAATAAGCAAATATTTTACAGTGTATTTCAAAGAAAGATGTGATAAAAAAAATTAAAAAAAATCCAGAAGGATTTAAGAAGTGGGGATTGGTGTCCCATTCCATCTACCCTTTGAATTCTTTTTGTCTTCCAGGTTTCTGATATTAATGGCATAATCAATAGTAACTGACACCTCAAGCCCCTCACTCCCCACCGATTGCCTTTTATGGACATTGTGTGAGACTGGATCTGAAGAGGAAGTCACATAAATTTAGTAGTGAATGCATGCTGTCTTGCTTGAATATTAAATTATTAATGTTCACCTTCAGAAAGAGTATAGAAATGGCAAAATTTTGCATGTATGATCTAATATTATAACCTCAGATAGAATTGCATGAGACAACAGTTTCATGATAAACTATGGTGGGCATTATTTATTTGGCATTTGTTTTCATATTTAATCCATTGGAGGGGTTGGAAACAAATATAACACCTAAAAAATAATTATACTTATATATGTATGTTGCTAACATTTTTTCTTTTTGGTTATGAATTTTGAAAATTTTGTCCGTTCATTTTGTGTCTTTATTCCAGAGATGTCTGTAACAATTGGGCCAACTCAGGAGTGGCCATTTTCTCATTGTATATAATAAATAAAGGATTATTTGTATTATTGATAAGTTTTTCTTGTGAAAGTTTTGTAATTAATTTTTTTCAACTTATTACAAAACGCACAGTGATTGAAATTGAAATTTTTGACGATAAAATACTATTCAATTTTGAAACATCTTAAAAATGTGTAGAAGTGTAATTTAGCTTAAATCTGTATTGATTTTGATGTCTATTTTAATTATATATATATAATTATATATTGATGCCTATTTTAATTATGTTCTCATACATTTTTAAGATAATTATTTGCACATGTAGCATGTCATATATTTAACAGAATTTTGTAAAAACATTTAAAAATTAGCATAAAAAAAAATTACATTAAAAACTGCTTTTAATTTTTAAGTGGAAAACAAATTTTGATTTAATCTGAATATTATCGCTTAGAATAAAGACAATTATAAATATGAATTTTGGCTCTAGATCTTTAAAGGATTCATAAGTTTATAAAAGCTAGTCTTTTTGCTTTGTACTTCTAAATTCAGAAGGAAATTAGACTTTGCTTTATATGATCTGTATAGTTGTTTTGGCAATGTTTAACTATTTTTTTGTCTGTAAAAAAAACACGGTATCTCAAAAGGACAGTTATTCATTTGATACCGCTATTACAGTATACACTTTTGACTCCCTTGGCAAAGGTTTATTTACAAGATTATAAAAATTTGTGAACCAAAGATGATGCGATATTATTTACCTTTTATAGAGATGTATTATTTACTACTTTTTTAAAGAAATAAATTTGAAAAGAAATCTTTTTATTTAAAAATTTATAAAAACTTACAAAATTATCAAAATATGTAAACTGACTACAATGGAATATTTATTATTTACCATTTTATAAATAACTATGAAAACAAGTTTTATTCATAATTTTCTAAAAATATCAATAAACTATAAAACAAGAAAATTTGAATAAACATTTATTTCACTTTTTAAAATGATAAACACTACTAAGAAAGTCAAGTGTATACAATAATATTAGTGTCAAGAGAATAACTGTCCTTTTTACACACTATTTCTTTGCAAGCACAAAGGTTAAACATTGTCATCGTTTTATATGAGAAACTCATATTTATAAATATTTTTATTTATTTTTTAATAAATGTATCTATAGTAAATATAACAAATATATAGGAATTATACTTCAGCTGACTGATCATGAGAAATTTTGATAATTTCAAAAGAGAAAAATTTTCCTTGAAATAATTTGACTCTAAAAATAATTCTGTTATCAAGGATGAATTCAAAAAGGATAAGATGAAATTGTATTTAAGATATTTTTTTTTCTGTCTGATTTGTACTATAGGTTGCTTTCTGTTATAATAAATTAGTTTCTTTTTCTAAAAAAAATGCTATTTGTTAATACAATGCAGAAAATTAGACCACAATTTTTTACTGAGATCAGCTTTACACTTGACGATAACCATTTCCAAGAAATATATTTTCATTTTTTTTTTTTTTCTCTCATTGCAGCATATCATGTTGTTTTTATTATTCTTTATGCATATATGTATTTATATCTTTTTTTTTTCTTTGTGTTCCTGTCTTTTAGATTTCATGTATCAAGAAGCTTTCCTGACCACATATAGAACATTTATTTCACCAAAGGAATTGATTGAAAAGTTACTCTACCGCTTCCACAAGTTTCAGCACGTATCTGACATAAGCAAAAAAAGATTGGCGCGGAACTCTTTTTCTCTGTTGATACGTGTCCTTGACGAGCTCAGGTAGGGCCATTAGTTTTGATTACACTTGTATATTGTTGAATAAAATCATATTACACTTATCTTGATACATATCTGATGAGAATTTTAGAATTTATATGTAATAACATCAAACTTATCACTTAATTTTCTCATTAGGTCATGAGTTTATAAAAAGTAAACTTCCCTAGAAAAGTAAAAAAAAAAAAAAAAAAATGAAAGTTATTTATCTTTCAGTGCAGTGGTTGTGAGTAGAGGGGATTTACAAAAATTCAATTTAATCATTTTTTTTTCTTTTTTTAAAAACTAAATTAAATTAAAAATATTTTATTCAGTTTCACTTCTTGTATTTAATTTTATTAATTTTTTTACTCTTCATTCTTTCTTTGTAAACCTTACTGCATTGATTTTTCTCCTCCCAGCTATGGGTTAAATAGCAGGATAGACTTGACTCTCTGGCCTTTATTTAGGCAGTAAGAATTCAAACAAAGGTCTCTATTTAATTTTTCTACTATATTTTTCTAATTTATGAGTAAGCTGTTTCACATCCAGAACAGCTTATTTGTAAATTAGAAAAAAACAATAAATTAAACTGGCACACCTTGTAATAAAACTCATTCTCATGCACACATGCATTATATATATATATATATATATATATATATATATATATATATATATATATATAATGCATGCATATGAGGAGTTGTGCGCAAAGATTTCTGCCCAGTTGGTTGACCGCATCTCTGAAGCCATCTTTCTCTGAGACAGCCTTCTCGGAGCCATCTTTCTCTGATGAACTCTCTCCTATTGTTTTAAGGTATAAGGGTTCAACAACAAGTCACACCCTTTGTTCAGAATGAGACTCTTTACCCAGTAAAAGTTTTGTTCATCTAATCGCCAGTGTTATGGCCAAGAAGTGATTCCCCATAAAATTTCTGATATTTGGCCACATTTTGGAAAGTGGTTCAGGCCAATACCTTTTCATTTCCTCTAAAGAACTTTCTCTCATTCTTTTTTTTTTTGTTTTTTTTTATGTATGAGGGTTCAGCAACATGTTGTAACCTACTTATGTTTGTGCTTTTGATGACTTTTAGGGCCATCTTGATGTCCACACAGTATTTCACATGTAGGACAAGGAATAGCACCCTTTGTGTGAAGGCTGCAGGAATGTTAGCGCTGTGTTCAGTGTCCTGCTTTGTAATACATGAATATTCAATGTGTAACTTTATATATATGTAGTTGTTCCCATTTTGTGCGTTTAATCATAGCTCATGCATTAATTTTTTTGTGTTTATTGTGTGTCTGGTTAGCAGGCAATAAAAACATTATCTCAATATCTCCTTTTCTCATCAGTCAGTGATTTGTTTGGCTCACAGACAAGATTTGTTTTCTTTCTTTCCCTCTTCATAATCCTCTTACCTTGTTTTTCTATACACACAGACCTACTAGATAGATTTTAGCACATTTTTTTCATATTTACAATAATAAGAAATATGATTTATCTTTAGCTGGGTCTATATTTGTCCAGAACAAGCTACAAAAACCTTTCTTTTTTTTTTATAGTGTTTTATTCTTTCTTTAGTTCTCACTGAAAAATACTGAGATTTTGTGGTTATCTGAAATATTTTGCACTTTAAGAAATATCCATAAATATATGCATTTTACATAAGGCTAATATTTTAAGCATAGACTACAATTTTTTTTTTTTTTTTTTTGAAATTAAAAATTTAAAGTTTTTTACATTTTCACCTGAAGATTGTATATAATTTTTATTTATCAGTTTTTTTTTTTTTTTTAATTTTGGGTTGGGTGGTTGATTTTTATGACCTGTTAACCTTGGATGATTTAATGCCAAATTTTGTATAGGGCTCCCAATGAGGATTGCAGTCACTACTAATAGTCAAATGATGAAGCTTACTGGCAATTACCTCAAACATTGACTAAATTTGTCATTTTAGTCTTTCTAAATAAAAAATTATTTTGGATTATATCAGTTTCCTTCTTTCACACTTTTTCTGTATATTGATGAACATAAATATTTTTTACATTCTCAATCAAATTTTTGTTCTAATTTGGTGAGAAATCTGCTTAATATCACTTTTGATATAAAATCAAGCACTAAACATATATATGTATATAGGTATATGTAAGAAAGAGAAATGTGGGAACCTGTGCAGTAAAAGTTTTCTTGAATCTTTGTTTTAGATTGTCTGGAATAAATTCTTTTTTTTTTTTTTTTTATTTTGAAATAGAATAAGATATCCTGCTATAAAAATTAAGATTTTTTTCTATTTCATAAAACTGTTATTGTTGGTGTGGTTGTTTTAAAACTGGATGTGTGCTTAATATCAACTGAATTGCAAGCTCACTACCAATTGTCAAAGAAACTAAAGCATTTTTCCCTTTACCTGAATAATAAGAGTTATATTATATAGGCATGGAGCTTACAAGTTTCAGGTATCATTACTTGGGTATATCTAGGTATTGTCATGAAGTATTCATAATTGAATCATGTTTGTTGGATGTGGCTGCAGGGAATTTACCGAGGTTTACAATGCTCAATGGGGCTCAGATCTGGAGAACATGGGGGCCACTGGTGTACTTGGAAGTCAGCTGAGTGTTTCTGGAATCAGTTTTATAGCACCTGTGTTTCATGTGTAGTAGGGATGCATTATCTAGCTGAAAGAAACCATCACCTTTGGAAAATCTGGTAGGTATAAAGAGGTGCAAATGGTTTGCAACAAGATTTGTACTGTCAAGATAGATGTCCTTGCAAATTCTAGTAAGACACATGATAGATTCACTACAAGTTTGCACAACACTCTTTTGACAAACCACAACCCTAGACCTCATGTGGTCTCTTCCATATACACTCATCTATCTGCTTGAAAGGGCTGAAATATGAGTTATTCAACAACATGATATGGTGTCAATTTTCCATAGTCCAATGTTTTCTGGTGCAGTTAAGATGCCATGCATTAAAAATTTAAAGTTTTTTACATTTTCACCTGAAGATTGTATATAATTTTTATTTATCAGTTTTTTTTTTTTAATTTTGGGTTGGGTGGTTGATTTTTATGACCTGTTAACCTTGGATGATTTAATGCCAAATTTTGTATAACTTGGTACTATTTTGAGTTGATGATTACCAAGCCAAAGATAGAATACAATATATGGATGGATTGAGTGGACCTGCATTGAATTGGGATGTGATTTTAATGCAATGTTCTCTTTTGTTGAGTGGATACCACTCTTGTTAGTCACCAGCAATCCAGTCCTTGCATCACCTGTGGATGCTTGCAGTTTTCATGCGTTGTTGATATCTATCTGGAATTATCTTGCTGCAGTTTATATCTGCCACAGCTACACTACCTCTTTATCTGTTATGCTACACTGAGCCCATTTTTACATATGAGTTAGTTGAAATTATCCAGTGAATTGATGTCTCTAATTTTTTGTTGCTTCAGTTTAGAATTGAACATTGATCTTAAATTTTTCTTTATCAAAGCAGCAGATTGCCTACCAATGATTGCTTCATATGATTATCAAGTTTTTTGCACAGCAAATATGTTTGTTTTACCAGATGGTACTTCATTTTCAGCAAGTTTAATATTAAGTTTGTAACTTTTTAAAATCAATTTTATATTTTTTTTTTTTTTTTTTTGATAGTAAAGTGGGAAAAAGTTTACTTGTGATGCATTTCATCCTTCAGGACGTCATTGGACTAAATTCGTTATGTTGGTGTGATTATGTATGTGCATGAACAAGAAGATTTTAAATGGGGATTTTAAAATTTTGGGATAATTTTTTTTTTTATATCTAGCTGAATTCATTTACAGTTTTTTTCTTTTTCTTTCCATCACTTTTTTTAGTAGGTATACGACACAGATATATATATATATATATATATATATATACACGTGTGTGTGTGTGTGTGTGTATATATATATAGTTGAAAGGATTATGGCCAGAATTCATAGTTGCTTTAGGCAAAACAGGCTAAAATAGTATTTGGTTTCTTCATATTAAATGTGGGTGGTTAAGATCTCTACGTTAGTCCTCGAGCAGATGTGTGTATTACCTGTTCTTTAGATATACGTAATTACTACCCAGTATGTTTTTATGGGTGCACCCCCCCCCACACACACACACACTGCAGATTATCTATTGGATTATTGAGCAACTGCGTAGTCTCGTTTTCTTTTCTTTTTTTTATTCCCCCCTCCCCAGTGTCTCTCAGCCTCACTCTCACCTTGTTACATTGATTTGTATTTTTACTTATTGTAACTGACTTGTTAATTGATAGCCTGTGTACTCACTTTGTTTGTTTCTCTTTCTATACCCCCCTCCCCTGACCACTTTTTTTTTTCTGTCCAGTGCCTCATATAGCAGTACATCGTCGGAAATTGATGATGAAATCAGTCAAAAAATGATGGATCTGGTATTTGAATTGCTATGTCAGGGAGAGTTGACTCTTGCAAAACTACTCCGTCGGAAGATTGTAGAGAAAATTGAGGCGAGGAAGAATATGGAGAATTCAGCTAAATCAAGCTTGTTACCGTCACATAGCTTAACGCTCCAGTAAGTATGGCACATTTCTTGTTCTTTCCTTTTTTCTTCTTGTTTTACATTAGGATATATATATATATATATATATATATATATATGTATATAATCTATGGAGGTTCCTACAATAATTTGCTGAAAAAAGAGCATACCATGCCCCAAACTTGATAAAAACAAAGTTTTATTGTCAAAATGTTTGTTATTACTAACAGGAAAGAGCGAAGTATTTTTTGATTATTTTAATAAATTGTTTAATCATTTCTAATTCATTTTGAAATTTTGGTTAAAAATCTTTTTTCTCTTGTGTCAGCAGTAACAGTAAAAATTAGTATAGGAAATTTTTGCATCTTTTTTTTTTTTTTTTTTTTTTTTTTAAAAACACACTGACTTGGAAATTCTCGCAAAAATCAAATAATTGCTGGATTTTAATGAAACTTTCAAGACTTAGTCACAAATTTAGTTTTAGAAACTTTTTTTTTTTTCTTTTTAGAAAAACATGGTAGAAATAAGTTTTTTTTTTTTTTTTTTTTTTTTTTTTTTTTATACACCTCTTACCCCACCTTACTTAATGAAATTTCAAGAAATTAAATTATGTCTTCATATTTATATTAGTTAAAAGCAGGACTCTGGAGAATGTAAATCATTAATTTTTTTTTTTTTTTTTTTTTTTTTTTTTTTTTCAAACAGTAACTCTGCTCTGAATTGTAAAATAAAAAATGCAATCAAATTAAAACATTATCTAATGAGAAAAAACTTTTAATTGCTTTTTTAATAAGAGATATTAAGGACACTATTCTCTTAAGAAAAAATTTTTTTCAATGAATAATGAATTTTTACAAGGTTTTTCATTTTTTTTTTTTTTCATTTTAATTAGAATAACTTATTAAGTTTTAAATATTTTTAATCTTTTAAAATTCTGTATTAATTTGTACCTTTTAGATGATATTACTATAAAGTGAAAACTATATTTACTAATCATCAAATACCAATATTTTTGAAAGAATTTTGAATTTTTTTGTATGTTTAGTGCCAATTTTCTATGTATGATTAACCATACATTAACAGAAAATAAGAGTCTGTCTATATTTCTGAGATCATCTGAGATGAGCTATTATGTACATTATTTACATTATTCGGACTATTGTCCTCATTTTTGTCTCCATATTTATTACAACGTTTCGGCTGTTGTACGCTCCGACCTTCTTCAGGTGGTTGGACTGTCGAACTGAATCCTTTATTTCGTTCACTGGGGTAGACTGTTCTAGTTCCACATGCCATGTTTGATGGATGTCAGTTATCAGTTATTAATTTCCGTATGAAAGTTCTCCACTGCCTTAACTGGGTATTGAACTCACACTCTTTGGGTTCTGTCACTGGATCTAACTAACGCCTTTATCCACTGTGCCATGTGTCCTTGAAGAAAATAAGAGCAATAGTAAATTTACAACCAAAAATATTTAGAATATTAAAATTCAATACCCCCACACACGCACACATATACATATGTGTGTGTGTGTGTGTGTATATATATATATATATATATATATATATATATATATATATAAACACTTGGCATATAAAGGGTATATAGGTAGAGTACTGGTTGGAGTGCATTAGTTTCAGCCCTGACTAGGTGTTCCATAATCATTGGTCTTGTGCTGATGTCTTCCAGTGTGCATTTCAAGGGCTTCATGCAACTCTGGAGTTTCACTCTTAAATTGTGCCCTTCAATCACTGTATGAAATTAAGGATTCTATTTAAAAAAAAAAAAAAAAAATTACACAGATAATGACTTATTAGGTGTTTTTATCAATTGTATTCTTCTTTTTCTATGTGTCGTGTCCCTTCAGGGCATAGGCGATCAAGGCTCTCCACAACTTCTTATCTCTTGTGGCCCTTGCTAGTTTTCTCACTTTGCTAAGGCTCCCAAATTCAGTTCTGCTAACAATTCACAAAATCTCGCCAGTAAGTGACTCACTGCCCTCCCCTTATCTCTCTTGTCTTCATTAGCCAAATATATGAGTTCATTTTTTCAAATCTTTCTTCCTCATTATGTGTCCAAGTATTTTCAGCTCTCTCTTTTCTTGATTCTGAGTAGAAGTGTTTTTTTTGTTGTCATTTTCTTTAAGACTTCCTTGTTGCTTACTCACTCCAGCTTTAGAATTCTCAGTATCCCTCTGTAGAACCACATAACAGTGTGGAAACAAAAAATAACTTGCCTTAATAAATCATGTCATAATAAATATATTGCTCTTATAATGTTTTGCCAATATAGACAAACTATCATGTTGATCTTTTTAGGAAAATTAGAACAGGAATTAAGAAAACAGAAGATAATGATTGACAATGCATTTAAATATTTGAAGATCAAAGTTAACAAGAAAACAAAAAGTTAGAAGAGTTACACAAGTGAGAAGTGTGGTAAAAGAAAACTGTTGTAAAAGAAAACTTATCATAGAGAACTTATGGTTAACATTTAGTCATTATAATTTTCTGAAATTAATCTATTAAATTTAATGTCTGATCATTGGAAGAATGAAAAATTAATCTCTAGTTGTAGGAAAATTTGAAACAAATGTTTTGAGTAAGTATATTTATCAAGAGTAAAACTTTTGTCTTTCAATGTCTCAATAGAGATATGGAAAAGTTAGCAGCCTAACCAAGAAACTCTTTAAAAAGCCCAATTCTGATAGTCTTTTGGTCAGATTTTTAAAAGTTGGTTCAGCTGAGAACTTTCAGTGCTCTGTGGTAATTTTACTCCATGTTGATAGTTTTCAAATCATTTAAACTTTATATATTTCCAATAAATGTGTTTTTGTTTTTTTTTCCCTTGTTTTTGTTTTTTTTTTCCCTTGTTTTTGTTTTTTTTTCCCTTGTTTTTGTTTTTTGTTCTTTCCCTCTTGGATGCACAAAATGTAATTGTTAATTGTTTGTCATTTTAGGCCTCCAGATTTACTTCACTTCAAATCGCAAGATATAGCAGAGCAGATGACTTTACTTGATGCAGAGTTATTTCAAAAGATTGAGGTAAGTTGAGAGTTTATGTTTACTTATCTTTTTTTTTTTTTTATTATTTTTTAATTGGTATCAACCATGCAAGGCAGTAAAGCCACTAAAACACAAGGGGTTACCGGATGAGGAAGAATTAGGAACAGAAAACATTAATAATGAGCGGGAAGAGGAAAGAGTAATCAGGAGGACAGTAGATAGCGATTGACATTGCATTCAAATTTTTGCAGATTAAAGTTGGCTTGAAAGCATGGAACCAGAAGGAAGTTCCACAAGGAAAGCGGTAAAGACACAAGGGGTTACTAGGTGTGGAAGAATTAGTAACAGAAGCATTAATAATGAGTGAAATGAGTAATGAAAAGGACAGTAGATAGTGATTGACACTGCATTTAAATTTTTGCAGAGTAAAGTTGGCTGGAAAGCATGGAGTGAGAAGGGAGTTCCACAAGTGAGCAGTGTGAGAAGTTTTTAGCGTAGGACTTACAGCAAAATCTAGCCAACTAAACTGTAAATTGATGATATCTCAATGCCAGTTTGGTACAACATTTAAATTTAAAAAGTCTAGGTGCCATAGTGAAGAGCTCATTTGAACAATTACCATGAAAGTATTTATAGGAAAGCCACCAGATCAGTACCAATAAGATTGCTGATTCTTTGGATCTTATCAAGGAACTCAATGTAAATAGCAGGGGCACTGGACCAAATGTGGCAGCAATATTCTAAGTATGGATGAATGGTAGATTTATAGATATGTAAGATAGATTCTGGAGAGAAAAATTGTATCTCAGGGCACAGTGAACCAAATTTCTTAGTAGATGACCTAGCAATGGATTCAATATAGTCTTTCCACTTCATGTCAGCTGAATACATTAGTCTGAGAAGGTACAATGATTCAATTTCCTGGAGGTTAGCATCAGCCATACTGATGGAAAGCAGAGAGGGGTCTCTCAGATGATTAATGGAGAGAAGTTTAGGTTTGGAGATGTAAAAATTAACAAGCCATCTTTTGCCCCAGTTAATGACAAACTTAAGCTCATTTTGGACATTAGCTGCTATTTTGACCTTGTTGAACTGAACAGCTTTACTGTCAAAGGAGGAGTAAAAGGTTGTGTCATCAGTGTAGATGTCACCAGGAAGGTTATTAAGGGAAATTAAAAATGGAGGACATTTGCATTAGTATGAAAAGATCTAGAAAGGATATTTTCATTTCACAATTTGATAGGAAAGAGATTATGACTGGATCACTTACATTATTTACATTATTCAGACTGTTATCCTCATCTTCATTGCAATATTCATTTTTTGGCTGTTGTATGCTCCAGCCTTCTTCAGGTGATTGGAATTTCAAACCAAACTTTATCTGTGTCCAAGCTATGTCCAACAGCAAGGCCTCTGATCAGGAGTCTTTGAGGAGCGTGGAACCACCTCTTAATTGCTGGTGTTCCCAGGTTCACCCTGACATGGGGTGGTAGCACCTGTTAGGGTCCCAGCTATGGGCAAATAGTTAATCCCGAAACTGAGGTAAAAAGCATTATAAAGTGTAAAAATAGGTTTTAATACCAGAAATACTTTGTAAAAAATTATTACCAGAAATAAATTTTTGAAGAAAAAAAAAAAAAATTACATTTTGAAAAAATAATATTACCAGCTATACATTTTTGAAAAAATATTACCATCTATACATTTTTGAGGAAAAAATATTAACAGAAATAGATTTTTGACAAAACAAAAATATTACCAGGAAAAAAAAGAAGTTGTCGGCATTAAATGACCCATTGAGGTTGATATGCTGTAAAACAAAACAAAGCCAAACCTTTATTTCGTCCACTGGGGTAGATTGTTCTAGTTCCACATTCCATGCCTTTTCTGGATGTCTCAGTTACCTCCTTTTAACTCCAAGTTTTTGTTTACCACAAACTGAATTTCTTAGTGGAAGCATTGTCATTAATTTATGACTAGTAGTTCTTTCATTTTGTTTCTTCTGCTGCCTTTCATTGCAACTTTTAAGTTACCATTCCATGATTGTTAAATACTTTTCTGTATTTTGGATACTCTTATTTTATTTTTTTTCACAGTCAAGCAATAAGAGTGACAAATGTGATTTTTAAAGTTTTCCATTACCCCAAAAGAAAAATATTCAGTATTAAACATGAATACTAGAAGCTTAGGACGAGAGACGATCTTGATCAGTGTAAATGCTAAACAATGACTGTGGATTTTTAAAAAAGTACAGGACATTGGCTGTTTTACAGAAAACAGCAATGGTGGCAAAAGTTTACTATAAAGTAATATAAACAGTTTAATGAAAGATTTATTCCCCTATTTGTATTTCTCTTGTTATGTGCCTTATTAAATCCATAATATAATAACACCAATACTTCATGGATGGAATGGAATGGCTGAATGACAAACTGGCTTTGTTCTTATAATACTAAGACATACACAAAATTAATACATATATACACATCTCCCATGCAGAGAATAATATATCACATATATCTACACAGCAAAACAGAGTTTAAAGAGAAAAAAAAATGGAATAGTCTTACATATAATATGGAGATACTCCTGTAACCGGAGAGGCCATTTTTAGGACTCCAGATTCAAACAGACCAGATTTATCAATGTTCCAGGTGAAGACATATTCCATGAATGGGGGGGGGGGAAAAGCGAGTCTTGAGTTTTCCTAAATTGAGGTCTGTGAACTGGAGTTTCATTCTATATCTGGGAAAGATATATTTCTTGATGGAAATAGCACCATGAAGGCAGATTGAGCCTCTGCCTGGGCTAAGGAAAGCAGCCTTAATGTTTGGTTGCTGTCAACGAACTGAAAATTGACTGCTGCTTCTCATCACTATATGGAGGCAAGGTGGAGTAATGTGTAGCAGCTCTGGTTGAGGAATCAGAGAGCTGAGTTCAAATTCCAATCAAATTCCATTACATTCACATGTGCTAATACCCTTGGGAAAGGCATGAATCCTCTTCTCCCCCCAGCTATGGGTAAATAGCAGGACAAACCATGTTCTATAGCCTTGGATGGCAACTGGTCTATCACAGAAAGAAATGGCAACCTACTGCAGGGAAAAAATCTCCCTCATTAGTCATGTATCAAGAGATACATGATCACTTACGCGTGTATCATGCATGGCACATAACTGACTGATGGAGAGATGACACGAAGCGGCCATCATGTGACCCATGTGATTTACCCCACCAAAGGGAGATAAGCACCTTTTGTATGCCTGCAACATTAAGTAGATTAGGATTTGTGATTCTTTGACACTGAAGCTAAAAAAAAATGTCTGGTTAAATTTATGAAGTTGACTGTGCTTTCATTCAGGGAAAAAAATATATCTCAATATTGATAAAGAATTTTTAAATTAAAATGATAATTTTTATAATTTGTCTTTTTCAGATTCCTGAAGTATTATTATGGGCCAAGGAACAATCAGAAGAATTAAGTCCTAATCTGACTTTATTTACAGAACATTTTAACAAAATGTCTTATTGGTAAGTACAAGATAGAAAATTCTCTGTACAAATAGGATTGCTTATTAACTTCAGTGACATCACCTTTCTCTTTTTCTTCCTCATTTTTCTTAAATTTTATCACACTGTATGTGACTTCATTTGCTGTACAAAAGGTTTATCCTGCCACTGAAGGTGTCTTTGATCCTTGAATGATAGTATGTTTGAATTTCATAGTTGTGTTGTCATATCCAGCTATGGCAACAGAAAACAACTTTGAGTGCAATTAACCATAGGATTACTGTAGAGGCTTTGAAAAAGAATGTATTTGAAAGGGAAGTAATGTTAATAATGCAGTGTACTAAAGGTTTTAATGTTACTTTTTATCAGGAATCTCAAGTTGTTAATCCCTAGAATTATTAAAGTAAGAAATAAGAACTAAAATTAAGTAGAGCCTCAAACAACATTTTGAACATTTATCCCTTGACTGAACTGCATACTTAATAGTGAATTATCTTCTTTTGTGTGTGTATGTGTGTGTGTCAGGTGTAGATATATTGGTTTTAAAACTAATACTTATTTTGTTATAGTCAGATACTCGGGGATTTCATTATGACTTCAGCCTTGATAAATCTGACCAATCTCCTAGTAATATCAAAGGAAATTGGAGCATATACCTGCAAAAGAATTGTGCACCAAAAAAGCCTGCTAGTATTGTTGGGGTGTGCTGGATTAGTTCTTATGATGTTCTGATCACCAAACCAGGCCTAAATCCAGACTCATCATCATCTGATGAAAGCTTTACAGTTCGCCACTGTTGTTGCTTCATAATTTGATGTACTTCAGAAGAATTTTAAAATGTGTATAAAATTTTTTTTTTTTCTTTTTTCAATTACTGAATTTAAAATTATACTCAATTAATTCTAACTGGTTTGAAATTACAACTTATACCACCTGAAGAAGGCTGGAGTGTACAACAGCTGAAACGTTGTGAATATAGTGATAAAAATGAGTCTAAATGATGTAAATTGTTACAATATCTTATCTCAGCAATATAGACAGATGTCAAATTAATTCTCTATCACTTAATTCATATCACTTAATAGCCAAAACTATTTTATATATTTGCAGTAGTAATATTCATTATTAAATATTTCTAATTAATGGTGACAATTTGTTTTAATTTTATAATTTCTATTTTGATTTTTTTTTTAATTCTAATAAATATAAAAGAAATGGTTATCTAAATTGAAATATTACAATAAAAAACATCTTGAATAATACTAAAGACAATTTCTTACAAATTCTCATATTCAAGATGGAGACTGAAAATTGAGAATTGGCAAGTTCAAAATATATATATTTTTTTTTTACTGTGACTCATATTCTATATTTGAATTGATTCAATACAGTAATACACCCACATTGAAAATTTTGTTTGTTAAAAGTGAAAATTATTTTTTTTAGTAAAAAAAATGGTTTTACAATAAGTTGTAGTATTCTCATTTTATTAAATACAAAAACTGACTAAATCAAATTTGTTACTAATGCAAAATATTTACAAATATTGTTTTGTCATGTTCAACATATCAGTAATTATTTTGTGATTACTTTCTGTACAATGTGCACATATTGAAGCTAATATTAATTAAAAACATTGATGTTGAAATCTTTGAACCACTAAATATTGACCCACCCAAATATTGTGGGAGGAAAAAAAACATTATTGATAAAGGATTTTTGTATAATATGTTTACATATTGTTTTATAATATTCTTATAAAAATTTTTTTTTTAGGTGTCGGACAAAAATTCTTATCCAAGAAGAAGCCAAAGATAGAGAGAAATATTTAATGAAATTTATAAAAATAATGAGGGTAAAACATTTTTATTCCTACTTCAACTTTTTTTCAATATTTAAAAAATGTATGAAGTGTGTTATATATATATATATATATATATATATATATATATATATATATATATATATATAATTATGAATTGCTGTTAAAAAATATACTAAAGCTAGTTTGTAATTTTGCAAACATCATGTAATCCAGAAATCTTTTGGAAAATAAGTTTTAAAATTGTGAACATTTTGTATTTTTAATTTCCTTTTAACATTGCATAAAATGTAACATTGTAAAGGGAAAAATGTTGCTATTTTTTTTTCTTTTCATTTTACAGCATTTGCGAAAGATGAGCAACTTTAATTCTTATTTGGCAATTCTTTCTGCCCTTGACTCAGCACCAATCCGAAGATTAGAATGGCAGAAGCAAAACATGGAAGTAAGTGTACCATATTTATTGTGGATGAGATTTGATCACATTTATATGCCTTTTCTTTGTGCATTAATTTCATTCTCTCTCGAATCTAACCATGGTCGATTTGTCAGGGTGGCGGTGACTTCTTGATAATTTCTTGAAGTACTTGAAAATTACACCATTTATTGAACAAAACATTGTGAATAGGATATGCAGAACTGTTTGGTAATTGTTTACTGTTATGCTAGTATGAAGTCATTATTGTTGAATAACAGCTCTTACTTGTCTGCTACAGTTCCTGCTGCCTTGTCTACTGCAGCTCTACTGCTCCCCCACTTTATTTTTGGCATTAAACATCTTTGGTTTTAATATTAGACATGTGCTTTTTGTTTTAAAATTAGGTATTTAATTTTAAAAGCTGGGTTGAAACTAATGTCATACTTTCCTAACTGTCTTATTTGTTATTTTCAACCAATTTCTGTATGCACACAAAATTACCTTACTCACTATATTTCCTTTATGTACAATATTCATATGTTAATTCTTTCATACAGGCAGATTTTACAAGTATAAAACATGTAATGACTTAATTAATAGAATATCTCAAAATGAAACCATTTTGGTCATCTTGAAAAAGAAGAATCAATCTTAAATTTCTTGTTTAGTGTCTTCCCTTGTTTTGTCAGTTTTTTTTAGAAAAATAGTTCATTATTGCAAAGCAACTAAAATTGCTTTCATGACATGGTAGAAAACTTAAGGTCAAAAAAAAAAAAGAATGGCTGACACTTTTTGATTGTAAAGAAATAAAATAAATATAAAGTCATCTTTTACATTTTCTTTTTTTTTTTTTAATTTCCTTGATGTCTTTTATTTATTTTTCAGGCATTAAAAGAATTCTGTCAGTTAATTGACAGCTCTGCATCATTCCGAGCCTATCGCCAGGCTCTAGCAGAGACAGAACCTCCTTGTATACCTTATTTGTGAGTAGTTAATTCTTAAATTTCTGAAGTCAACATACAAAAGAGCTTTTAAAATTACCATCTTTTATTTTATTTATATATTATATATATATATATATATATATATATAATGTGTGTGTGATATACATATTATATTTTTCACATTGGTGCAAATGTTTTAAAATGTTATATTTCTGTGCAACCCAAAATGTAAAGTTGTAAACATGCATTGTAATTATTTAAATATGAAATGTTTATTTTTTGTTTCTTCTTTTTGCTTTGTAAAGATAAATTTTTCATCTCTTATCATTCCATTTGGTTGACTTCAGTATTTTTGTTGGTTTTCTTCTTACAATGTTTTGAGCAATCCATTTTATAACCTTCTTCAGGTGTACATTCTATATAGAAAGAGTGGCAATTATTTTTTTTTTTTAAAGTTTTAGCAAAAAAATGAGTCCAATGAGAAATATAGTAAAAACAAAAGCAACAAAAAAAAAATGTGATCAGTTGTCTAAAGAATTGTTATGGAATGTGAAAACAGAGCTGGGATGGTCAGTGATTGATCAGAATCCCTTGTGGGCAAGGTATTCTGACACTGATGGATTGCCATGGTCTAAGTTTTAGATTTTTTTTTTTTTTTTTTTTTTTTTTTTTTTAAATCAATTCACCCCAAGCAAGGTGATAATACCACTAAGACATAAGGGGCTACTGGGAGTGAAAGAGGATGAGAAGACTTCAGAAGGAACTGGAGACACAATCCTAAATAGGAAACAAGGGATAAATCACTACTCTTGTTCAAAAGACCAGGGAGAAGTGTGAACGGAATGATAGGCAAACGTACTTCTATCAAAAATCCAAAATGGCACAAAGTCAACAGGGGACCACAGGAATTTTGCAATGTTGATAATGCTTCGAACACAGAGATTCAAGAGACACATGTCAAGAGATGCTAAGACAATGATCCATCTCTTAGAATTCATGCTGCCACATTTGTCTCTCTCATCTAATAAACAAGTAAGAAAAAGAAAACCATCTTCTCATTAATACCATCTATATAGTAGCATTGGTGGTTATTGACGACATGGAATACAACAGATTTCTTAAAGTTCTTTCACTTTTATTGCAATTTATTCCTCATAATGTGGATAGTGCCTTTTGAAAAGAAAAAAAAAACATTTCATTTATAAGAATGACAAGAAAAATTTTAAGTTGATCAAGAATGCATTAGATTCAAGGAAATTAAATTAATTTCAATTTTTGTTTGTTTCATTAATTTTACTGTAAATTTAATGTTGTAGCTAAAGATAGTTTCATTTCCAATATACTAACAAAGACCTACCTACCAACGTATTGTAATGAGTCATAATAAAATATAAAAATAAAAAGAATTAAAATTAAGTATTTGTGCTTTCCTTTAAAACACTTATCTCTTTCTCTCTAAACTTTTCTGAACCTACAAAAAGGCAACCCTCAAATAAAAAAGAGAAGGAAGAAGAAAAGACTGAACCCAGGCCAAAACACTGGAAGTTTGCAGGAGAAGAGCTTACTTATTTGTGACAGAAAAATAGCAAAAATTAGGAGGCACTATGTCTAACTTCCGTTATAAAAAAAATGAAAACAAAAAGAATGCCAGAAAATAAAATAATTTGGCCAATCAAAAAAATTGACAGAAAGAGACTTTTTTTTTATGTTTGTACCAAATTCTTTAGCCTGGTTACAAATTATAAGAACCTGACACCTCTAGACCAACAGGCAGAAGGATGGCTGGATAGGATAGAACAAAAGAACACTACTGTGTAGAAACGAGCCATATGTGACACATGAAGAAGCAGTTAAGAGGTCATCAGATACTGACATTTCTGCCCTGATTCAGAGCTCAAAAGAACACAGTAGATTGACACTGACCTAATTTCTCACATTACTACTACCATGGTCTGACTTCCAACTACCGAAACGGACATTTCTTCAGACTATCGATATCCATCTTATTAACAAGCCTTATTGACACAGCCAAATACCAAAGGATTCACTCATCACCCTAAAGAAAATAAATAAGTATATTATATTTATTTTAACTGTTGAGTCTGATAAAATAATTATCCTACTATCTATCCACACTGGAAATGTTCAGAAGTGAACCAAAATGCCACAGTATAAATATTTCCTTTGGTTAATACATTTTTACATTTTACAAGGTATGAACAAAGAAAAAGTGTCTTGAATGTTTCATTTTATAATTGAGTAATGTTTACCATATTTTGCTACTTATAAGATTTGTTTGTTTTCCTATAAAATATCTCTAAAGCTCACCCTGCATCGTATATATCAAAAGTCAGTAATGAGAGTAAACTTCTTTTCTAATTACATTCTAAATAGTTACCATAAATTTGGTACTTCTTCTTGGACTGTGATGAATTTATCATTAGTCGGGTTTTCATGCTAAAATATGTGGTAAAATTGCGGATAGGGGGGTAGTGCTATGAAGTACAAGAACAAAACCTTTTTTCTGATTTCTTCCTTTAAAAGTTTGGAGGCAGACATCTAATGCATTGGATAAATGGTCATCTAAATTACACAAAAATGAAAATAACACTGACATCTTATTTTAATAAATATATTTACTAAAATTACACAAAAATGTCTTGAAAAACTAAAGACTAAATTTATTCAATAAAATTTTGCATTGGCTTCAATCACAGCCTCCAGATGACTTTGGAATCTCCTGCAACTCTTCTGGATGGTCTCCTTGTTTAAATTGGTGAATGCTGCCATAATCCTTACCATCAGTTGATCTTTGATGTTACAAGGAGTTTTGTTGCAGTCTGGGGAGTTAGGTAGCCAGATATAAGGGGTGATGTGGTCGGAGAAATTGTCTGACAGCCATGACTGGGTTCTCCTGCATGTGTGGCATGGTGCAGAGTCCTGTTGCCAGACATGGAGTATTCTAGCACTCACCCTCTTAATCCAGGGTAGCACTACCTCCTCAAGGCATTTGATGTAAGTCTCCGTGTTAAGTCTGAGGCTCTGTGGGAAGATGAATGTAGGCATAATGTTGTTATCACTAGTGATCACTCCAAACACCTTCATAATCAACTCTTTCCGAATTCTGTGCACTGTCCTCAGATTGACACCCAAACACTCTGAAATATTTGTATTGGATTGGATCGTCCGGTGCAAATGCTGCTTCTGAATATCTGATGGAATGAATTGCTTCATTGTTCTCTTTTTCTCACAGATGGTGCACAACTGACCCTCCTATACTGTGCAGTCAACAAAATCAAAAACAAACAATGCACGAAATTAAAAATACAAAATGGCGATAATTTACTCATCGCACATTCTATATTAGAAAGTTCCCAGACTGTACATGTTGTATTTTTATTCAACAAAAATGCACATTAACCTAATTCTCAATGATATCTAACTACCGAGTCAGTCTACTAGTAGGTTTTGTGTAGAGTCTTTTATTCAATTATACAAAGTTTTGTAATGTTGTGTCAGAATGGTTCTGTGATCATAATGGCTGACAAATTTGAGCAACAAACTTGCCTTAAATTTTGGATGGAACATGACAGATCTGCTACCAAGACAAGACCCTCAAAATGCTTTGTCAGGCTTTTGGCTATCACTGATTGGACACAAGTTTCAATTGGTTCAAGTTGATGAATATTCAGGGTAAGCAATCGCCAGCAAAATGTCAGAAAATATGGAAAAACATTTTGAACTTGTCCTTGAGGACCACTGTCAAACAGTCCATCTTTCTTATGTTTTGATGCTTATAGAGTTTTTCAGGAAATCCAAGTCTAGGAACTCTCCAATATCGTGCAATCCTATTCATAAAAAGACTGATACATTTTGTAAATTTAAAAAGTCCATCATTGTGTAGAATTTTCACTACTCAGATCCTAAGCTTCCTCTGGTTGCATTTTTGTTTCTTCTTCTAAAAGAACACAATTACCAATAAATGAAGGGGGATTCTGAAGAGTTTTTGACCCCAACTCTGATTCTTCCTCAAATCATTATTTCATTGTCAGAATATCAGAATACAGTTTGTGCTGAAGCAGAATCAAGCAGATGTGGAAGTTTAAATATTAGGTTGGTGCAAAAATAATGTCGTTTTCTCACATAGTAACATATGTGAGAAAACGACATTATTTTTGCACCAACCTAATACCTGGGAAGCATCTTGACAGAGGATGATAAATGCAACACTGAGATCTGTAGACATATTGGGATGACCAAGGACAAAAAGCTGAGCAGACTATTGTGAGACAGGAGGATATCCTTGATAACAAAGAAAAGAATACTGAACTGTTACGTGACGACATCTCTCCTTCTTCACAGCAGTGAATGTTGGATGATTTCCTCAAAGATGAAGAAGAGACTTGAGGCGACAGATGTAGTTCTACAGAAGGATGCTAAAGATGTCATGGACCGAGCGTGTGAGCAACAATGAGGTCTTAGAGAGTTTGCAAACAAAGAGGAGGCTTATACTTAATATCAGGAATAGGCAGCTGAAGTTTCTGGGACACATAATGAGGAAGGAGGGCCTGGAGAATCTGATACTCATGGGTCGAATAGAGGGAAAGAGAGACAAGTGAAAAAATGTGTGACATACCTGGCAAGTGGATGACAGAATGTGCTCTGGGGGAGGAAGCAGAGGGAAGGAATTTGTTGAGACCTGCAAGGGATAGGAGGTGGAGAGTCATGATCACCTACATCCTGAAAGGACATGGCACATAAAAAGAAAGAAATAGACTGAGGCAAGAACTTTTCAGCACCTTCATCATGGACGTCACACTTATTCTTTTAGTGTAAAAACAAAAGCCTAAAAATATCCAAAATACAGAAAAGATAATTTCAAAAGAATATTTTGCTTCTATTATTAAATTCCCTTCATCTTCCTTCTGTTTAATATTTGTGAGACGGTAACTTAACAGTTGCAATGAAAGGCAGCAGAAGAAACAAAATGAAAGAACTACTTGTCAAAAATGAATAATAATAATATTAATAATGCTTCATCTAACAAACAGAATGTGCTATGTTAAAGTAAATTTTGTTTTTTTGTGGGATTGCTAGTATGATTGTATAAATATTTAGTCACCATTATGTTGTGGTAATCAACACTTTGGATAGTAAATATTTACCGGCTCCTGGAAAATTTATCTCACAAACAATATTGGCACACTCAATAGTGTAAAAATAAATAATGCAGAAAAATATAAAACAAACAAGAACCAATTTGATGTATTGACAAAAGGAATTACAATAAAAGTAGAAAGCAAGTAACATAGAAAACAATTAAAGTAGAGAATGCACGTTTTTGTGTGAAATTTGTGGATGCCTACATGAGAGACACATCTGTGAATGAGTCAAGAGAGAAAGTAAAACCAGTGGGGGCACTTTTTTTTTTTTTTCCTCCACATTTGACTACATCTTATAGTCAGAAGCTGTAAAAGAGAAAAGAGACTAGGGAGAAAAATGTATGCTTTTTATAGGCTTATGGAGTTAGCAAAATCAAGTGGGATGACCCACAGGTCTTTATAGAAATCTATATGCTAAAGAATTACTTATTTATTTTCAGAGGATTAATTCTCCAAGACCTGACTTTCATTAATATTGGAAACCAGGACCTACTTCCAGATGGCAGTATAAACTTTGCTAAAAGGTGGCAACAATTCAATATTCTTGAGAGCATGCGCAGGTTCAGAAAATGGTAAATTTTTATTTCTTTTAACTCATTCTATCCTGAACTAATTGAAAAAGTTTTTTCTATTTTTATGGACAAATTGATTGTAAATCTGGCTTATATTGGTTGTGTTTCTTTTCATTAAAATAATTGAAAAAATAAAAAATGCTAAACAGTCACCTTCTTTTGACTTTGCCTAACCCAAGAGAGATTAATATAATTTTAATCAGCCTTTTATAATAACATAGTGAATTCTTATAATGCATTAATCTTACTTTTAAATCTTGGTTGAATAAGTGACAGATTTATACTAGAACCAAAGATTAGGGATGTTAACTTGACGCATCATTTAAACCAGAGGTAAGCAAACTCTGGCCCACATCCAGCCTGCAAAGAATTTTTGTTCAGCCCACATCCATCCTGCAAAGGATTTTGTCTGGTCTGCCAACTTAACACCTGGGCACTAATTATTTAATTAATTTGTGGGGCAAATGGCAGAAAAAAAAACAGTTGAAGTTAATTGACTTACAATGCGACAAATTTTTGAAATCAAAATTTAATTCTGAATTAACTGCTGACTTCTACAATAAATATGTTTTGCCCAGCAGAAAATCTAAAAGTCTATTGAATAATGCAAAAATGATGGTATCATTATTTGGAAGTACGTAGGCTTGGGAACAACATTTTACAAAAATGAAATATACTAAAAGTCGGTTATGAACAAGGTTGGGTGATGACCCCCACCTGGATGATGTTTTACTCCTGTCATCAACAAATATTTCAACTGATGGGGAGAAGTTATCAAACAATAAGCAGAAACAAGTTTCTCATTAAATAATTTGCCATTTCTAACTGTATTTTATTTGTAGTAAGGAATTTGCATTTTTTGTTGTTTGTCTTAGTTATTATCTTGTTATTCCTGCAGTAAAATAAGGAACCTTGTTTAAAAAATATAACATTAACTTTGTTGATTTTCTTTAAACCTCCAGACCAAGGCAGTCTTCTGGACAAAAGTGGTCTCGGGTAAAGATAATTTATTATAGTAAATTTGATATCATGGTCCTTCTCTGAGACACTGCATAGCTTTCTGGCCCTTTCTCTCTAAAAGGTTGCCAACCACTGGTTTCAATTGTATACAACCATTTTCTTAGATCAATGATTAAAAATGGCTTCAAGTGAATGAAACCTATAGGTCTTAGAGAGAGCCATTATCCATCAAACCCTATAGAGAATCACAAAGATCTTTACCAAATAACTTTGACTTGCCACACTACTTCAAATGAAAAATTAGGAAGGAAACTGCTATCAATATTAGAAAGAGCAATGACAATATATATATATATATATATATATATATATATATATATATATATATATATATATATAATAAATTTCAACTGAATATAATGCTAACTGTTCAGAATGCTGAATGTTTTCTTTCAACATTACCATTAGGCTGAGAATGTCATCCATTTCACTGTGCTTATTTTTCTGGATAAATTTAAATTAATAGATTCAGAATTCCTTAAACCTTTGTTGATTGCAAATGTCTTAACATTGTCTTCTTTTAAGATGGCACCTGTTGTCATTATGCCAGGATGATTCACAGAAAGATTTGTTTTCAAATTGGTAGATTAGACTGGAGACAAGAGACCAGTTAGATCATCAGATTTGACCGCTTTTAATTTTTCAATAAGTCAACCAAACAAAGATTACAGCTCTGGATGATTTAAATGAATTATTACAGATAACATTATATTGCAAATTCTCCAAATTGGTTTTGAAATGGCCGCTGGACAGTTTGAAGGTTTCATTTTGATGATTCATTAAGTGACAAATCTTTTATTCTGGAATTAATTTTCTTTTTAATAATGTCAATATTTCATTAAAACAAACAGTGACTTTGTGGACACTCTCTATAAGTAAGTAGACATCTGTTTATCTCACCAGATAAAGATAGTGCACTGTTTGGTCAAAATTCATTCCTTTGGTGGTGAGACTGGAGTAATGTTCCCAGAGTGCAGGCCTGGGTGATAGTATATGGCAGCTGTGTGCTGCTAAGACTACATGTCTCCCCATCTCTTGGCCATACCAACAAGATCCAATGGAATTCAGTGCATTACATTTGTGGATGGCTTGGCCACAGGAGTTGCAGGAAAAATTGCCAGTGTTGACAGCTAACCATTTTTGAAGCTCCACTCAGGGTTTTCTGCCTGGAATTACTTCCATAGCCTTTCTCCATGTTTGGATATAACTGCAAGTCAGTGAAAGTTAAAAATCAGGCTTTTCCTTCCCCTAAATGGACTGTCTTTCTGGGCTGTTGGGCTCCATCTTGCTGAAACTGCTAGTTATGAAGCATCTGTTGTCTGCTTTCACCCTTTCTCTAGCTTGGAACTGAACTTAGTTGTCAGAGGCTATTTGTGACTTATAATGTGGAAGCATTTTATAGACAGTGGGAGAGCTTTGGATCCACAATCACCCCCACTGGTTATAACAACCTTTGGAACCATTATACACATTATGTGTTTGAGAAGTTAAAAAAAAAATTATGGTTTTTTTTAAATATGTAAAGACAAATTATGAAATAGTCATACATAAATAAACAATCAAACACAACTATTGAAAAGTTTGTTAAGTTTGGAAAACGAAAATAGAAAGAAAAATGAAAATATAAAATCAGGATTTAAGCCTAAAATACTTGGAGATTATGAAGTCATTATTTATAACATCCAATAATTTTAACTGCATTTTTGATAGCACACTAACATCTAAACTATCATTTTGATAAAAATAAACAAATGTAGAAATTGCAAATTTGATAAATATAACTTTAGGTAAACAAAAACAAAGTAAAAATAAATTTATTATTAAACTTATTTTAATTATTAATTATATAAGATTTCTTATTTCCTTCAACTTTTTCTACAGTTACTAGTTTTTTCTGTATTAGTATTTATTTTTGTACAACAAACTCAAAGATTGTTTTATTTTACGTGCTCTATAATGACTTTATTAAATGCCAACTTTTTAATGGAACAGAAGAAAATGATAATACCAGTTGTTAATTTCTATAAATAATCAGTTTTTAAATAATACTTTCTGTATTTCTAGAAAAAGATTACATTGTTTTGGATCTAAAAAGCAGTGTTTATTGAAGCTTTCATGAAAACTTTATTATAAAAAATACAAAAATAAATTTGTCCTGGGTATGATGATAAAGTACATCCAGCAGCAAGGCCTCTGATCAGGAGATTTTGAGAAATGTGGAACCACCTCTTAATTGCTGTTACTAATTCTCCCAAGAAAATTAAATTTTGGCATTAAATGACCCATGAGGAGTTGATATGCTGCTAAACAAAGAAACAAGTGAAAATAAATAAATAAACTCGGATTAAAAAAAAAAACTCAAAAGTTTGAGAAACTGATTTAAATGTAAAGTGCATCAGTCAGTTATGTGCTTTCAATACATGACTGACAAAGCAGATTTTTTCCTGCAGTAGGTTGCCATTTCTTTCTGCAGTAGACCAATTGCCATCCAAGGCTATAGAACCCCGTCTGTCATGCTATTTACCCATAGCTGGAGGGAGAAGAAGAGGAGTCATATCTTTCTCTAGGGTATTAGCATGTAAGTGAATGCAATGGATTCAAATGGAATTTGAACTCAGCTCTCCAATTCCTCAATCCGAGCCACTATCCATCACTCCACTGTGCCTCCATAGGTGCATAAGTGCATAAAAAGAAGAAAACAGTTCCAATTTTTTTCCTGCCAGAAAATAAGATTTTCTTAATTAAATCCAGAGTGGATTTTCAAAACATAATTAAAATTTAACAATTAAGAGATTTTTTATAATTCATTCTGTTTATAAAATGCAAATTACATCAACTTTTTTTTTTTTTTTTTCCTCTCTCTCTTCAGTAATTTTGACTTCAAAAAGAGTGAAAAGATCCTCTCAGTGTTTGACAACTTTGACGACTACAAGTGCGAAGAAGAACTGTGGCAAATCTCCGAGAGAATCAAACCTCGTGGTGGTAAAAGAAAACCCACAGACCAAGGAGAGTCTTGAGGTTGAAGGAGAGGTGGAGGAGGAGGAGGAGGAGGAGGAGAAGGAAAAGCAGGAAGAGGTGAGGGAGGGAGGAAGGAAGGAAGGAAGGAAGGGAGGGTGGAGCATATGTAAAATGCAACAGCCGCCACCCCCAGTTGACATCACTGTCTTTGCTGCTGCGGCCACCACAACTTCAACTGCTGCTGCTACTGCCACCATTGCTGCTCCCCCCATCCCCTTACTGCTGCTACAATGTCTACTACTACAAACAATACCACCACCACCACCACCACCACCACTACTACTACTACAACCACCACCACTGTTATAACCAATTTCTGCTACTACTACTACTACTAGTGCTGTTGCATTTTGGTATACGTTCAGCTTATTCTGATGACGGTAGAATGAGCCTGAATGATGGAACTGATGATAATAATAATATAGATAATGATAATGACAATTCTGAAAATGATAAAACTCATACTGAGAATGATATTAATTCTAGAAGAGTCATTAGACTTGAAGATTTCTCCTGGGTTTGTATTTGTGTGTATGGGTGGGGTTTAATGACAATGATAACTGTATTGGCTCATTACACTAGAAGCCTGTTATTAATTAGGAGGGAACTTATGTCCTCTACATCCTATTTGTACCCAATAATTGATAATTTTTAAAGATGAGGGTTAAATGGATGGAAGGTAAAAAATAGAAAGAAGTTGAGATTTTGTAATACTGGCCCATAGAAAATGATTTTGCTTAATTTGTTCTTTAAGATACCCTGAAAGAAAAAATATGAATGGGGGTAAAAATATGGACCAGTCTCCTCAAAATAAACGTTTTTCAAACAATGACAAGATTAAAAGCCTGTCAAAGATGAGATTTTTACCTGTTTTTGCTATTAGATATTAGTATCTGAAAAACAACAAAAAAAAAACAAAATAAGATTTAAAATGCCCTACCTCCCCCTATTTTTTTTGATAAGTTTGTGTTTGTGTAACATATATATTGGGGAAAATGTATGACAAAGTGGAAAAAATTTATTTGTGATACATTTCATCCTGAAGAACTTCATTGGACTAAGAAGTCTTGAAGGATAAAACACATTACAAGTAAACTTTTTTCACTTTGTCATACATTTTTTCCAATATTGTTCTTGATATATAAAAATATATATCGTTATCTCATATATATATATATATATATATATATATATATATATATATATGTGTGTGTATGTGTGTGTATTCTTGAAAGTGGGGGTGTGAGCAGATGCTTGGGTTAAATATGTATATGTATACAAAAGTCTGAAAGGCAAGTTGATTGTTTTTGTTTATTTTTTGTTTTTGTTTATTTTTTTTCTTTTGTAAATATGTATGCAAATGAAGTAGATTGTATTGTTAAAATATGTTGCCTTTCTCAATTTTCACCTGAGCCAATCTGGTCTCTCTCTCTCTCTCTCACCTGCTTTACCTCAAATGCAACCCTCTGAAAAGGAAACAAGTGAGCAATTAAAAAAAAATAAATAAATGAGAATGAATATATTACTGAGAGAAACTGAAAAGAAATCAAATGGACCCTCACTTTATGTAAATCAATGATTTGAAATCATTGGATTGAAATTGATTGCAGCAGAGTTTTCAGCAATGGTCACCAAAATTGTTGGTACATGGCAGTGGTAGTGGCAACAGTTGATGGTTTCTTTGAAGTTAGAGGTGAAAAAGAAATCATATAGATATATACATTTATATATATATATATATATATATATATATATATATATATATACACACATACACACAGCACACACATATACACACACATGCACATACATACATACACACACACACACACGCGCGTACATATATAAATCTATACAATAATAACGATGATGATGATGATGAACCCAAACTGTGAAAAGAATTATGCCAGTAAAGTTTGCAGTAGAAAACAACAAGAAACAAACCCATTACAGTCCAGCATCTTCTCTTTCATTGACTTGTATCATCATCATCATCCTCGTCGTTGTAATCATCATAATCATCATCATCATCAGTCTCCTGTGGTTTGTATGTCCCTCACACATAATGTGTATATTTTGCCTTCTGTCTACCATTAAGATGATGCTAATAATGGTAGATTATTATTATTATTATTATTACCATTACTTTTTTTTTTAAGTTTTTTATTTATTTTTAATTTTTTTGTTTTTTGTTTTTTCTATGTCTGAGTGTGCAAACAAAGAGAAAATGAAGAAGCAATCAAGCGAAATAGAAACAGGTCTCAGAAGAACAATAATAACAACAAAAAAATTCTGGCTGAAATTTTAGAGAGAAAAAAATGAATATTTTATTTATTTATTTTTTTTAATTTTTTTTTTATTTTCCTGATCAGTTGAGTGAACAACTAACAAAATTTTGTTTGGCTTTTTGTCCCCCCAAAAGCTTTTGCTTTAATCAGTAAAAAAAAAACCTATTCAATGTTTTTTGAAAGTCAAAGAAAATATGGAAATTTTCAAAGAAATTTAACATAAATGTGGATATAATAATAGACTAATAAGTAAAGTTGAAGTAAAAAAAACAAAAACACAATAATTATAAAGGTATCCTTGCTAGCTGTGAGCTATTTAGACCATAGCACTGAATGAAGACATACATTTTATATATATATATATATATATATATATATATATATATATAATAAAATAAAGAACAAATAGGGAACATATACCAGTCTAACATGTTACACTTTTATTAAAGCTTTGTCAGAGATTGGGGAGTGTTTCTGTCTTTTTGTCTGTTTGCTGACAAAACTTTAATAAAAGTGAAAATACATCAGATTGATTTGTTCTTTATAATTTTTGATTGGTTCTCTATTTTATCATCCTGTCAGATTCTGATCCATATTTGATTTGCATTTGATCTTTAACTCGTATATATATATATATATATATATATATATATATATATATATATATATATATATATTTTTGGGAGGAGGGAGTTGGGGAGTAAAATATAAGTTGCTTCCCTTGTTCGAATGAGGTTACTCTTTTATTCTTAACACTTGTAACAGATTAAATATAATGTTATTTCAAGACAGGATATGAAATTGACCTCTTGTATGTGACTAGGATGCTATATCTAAAGACAAACATATAAAATGTAAGCACAGCTTATAAACCCAATGCCAAGAAATTAAAACAAATATAATTTTTGTCCCTTCTCTTTACTAATTTTTGTTAACAATATATTTTCTGTTAGATGAGATATTATTAACATTAATTATGTTAATGGCTTTAATAATAATCACTAGTACCCAAAGGAATTGAGAAAAATCAGGTCTTGACGGATAAACAAAATATTTGTCCCCCCCACCAAAAAAAAAAATTGTATTTTTTTTTTTTTTTTTTTTTTTTAAACCCCTTTTATTAATTTGGCTGTTGCCATATGCTTCCTTGCACCAGAATTCCTCTCTGCTGTTTGGAAATCTGATTGCTCTGTAGATGGCTGCAGCTTGAATTGGCTCTCAGTATTCTTTGTTTATTTTCTTTCTGAGATTGACAGTTCCTTGCTTCTTGTGTTAAGTTTGGTCTCAATTTTCTCTTATGTCCTCCTGTGTAGATCCCACCAGAGGATGGACATAAAGAAACTTGATTTATGGAAAACAGTAAACTAAACAGGATCCTTTTTTTTTTTTTATATATATTTGTCTCGCACTTTTTGTTGTTTTTTTTTTCTTTTTTTTCTTATTTTTTTAGTCATAATACTAATTGTAAAAACTAACTTTTTTATTTAAAAAAACAAAAACATTTAATGAAAATGGACATTAGTGAATTATCTGATAAAGATTGGTTTACAAACTGCTTAGGGCTGACAGCTAGATCTCGATGAAAGTCTTTCAACCACAACATACCTGATGCAGTCCATTCATGTACTTGTAAAATCTGCAATAACATAGTAATGTTATCTACCTATTTTTTTAAAATGGTGGTGGATGTCATGATTCACTTGGTACCAATATGGTTTCCTTAATCAGGTGGCTTAGCTTTTGGATTAAACGTAGGCCATCTCCACAGCATGGCCAAGTCTTTCACATCTTTCTTTCCCATGTCAATTTCACAACTTGTAAAATCTATGATGCCCAACTATGAATATCTGTTTTCATTTAATAGAATACTTTTTAAAAGTATTTATTTTATTCCTGTCTTTCCCACATTTTTTGAAAATTTCTAAATGTGTTATGTTCTCTTTCTCGGGGTCTTTTAATGGATCCTTCTACTTCAAGATCCAATCTCTTCAATATAGAGTGAATTCCATACATATTCACAACCTAGAAGGATTGATTAACTTTGATGGTTGCAAATATGTTTGTGAATCTCTCTTTCTCTTGTCTACAATAATACATGTCTGCTGTTTAGACAAGGTCTGTCTGTCTGCTTCAGGGTGCGAAACAATGGCCAAACATCGGATTTCTTCATTAAAAATTTTCTTATGCCCAACCAAACTTTATGCCAGAAAGAAAGTTTTGTCTGGACATTGTTTGACCAAATAAATTTACAAACTTTTTTGTCTTCAGAATTCTGTAAGAACAAGTTATATAGTTCAATAAAATTCGAAAAAATCCTGTCATTCCCATTTTGTTTCCATTGTACTTTAAAAGAATAAAATTTCATTGCTCTTGTATTGTGTGTTAAACATATACGCATGCATCTTGTTAGTTAACACTTGAGGTTATTTGGAAATTGGAAATGCTTGTGAGTTACAAATGTAAGGTTACATAAGATGGAAGAAAGAAAAGAATAAAAAAAAAAAAAATGAAACCTGAAAAGATAGACTGTGCTGGTAAGCTTTAGGTAATTTTACAAAATCAGTTGCCATTAAGTTGTAATTCAAATATTATGTTTAATGTTCATGACAAGAAATGGAAAGTTTTTTTTTTTTTTTTTTTTTTTTTTATTGTAGTAGAAAGAGGCAGTCATTGAAAGTTTTTAAAAAAATGTGTCATCAAATTGGTTACTTGTCATTCTGTGGATAATTCAAGTGAAAAAAAAATTAATTGCATATTTTAAGACCCAAACAACTTTTGACACAAAGTGTATATACATGTTCATCTAATTTTATGTCATATTCATATAAGTTTATTAGGTTTTTTAATAACTTTTGGGTCATCATAATTTGTTTATATATTTGCTTGAAATTTATATATTATTTGTGATTTTACATTTTTTTCTTAGTCCATGAGTTGCTACCAGAAAAATAAATTCTGATGCCAAAAAGACTGCCATGTCCAGACAAAATCAATCAAATCATTTAAACATTATAAAAATCATTATTTCGTACCCTGTTGCTTTTAGCTTCTTTTTTATTTTATTTTTTAATGTTTTTTCTCTCTTTCTCAAAAAATGGGTTTCACTTTTTATTTAAGTATATGCTCACATTTTTTAAATTTGAAAGATTTATTTTGTAGCTCATCAACAAATAAGTACTTTAATATTTGATTAGCAGTCAAGTGAAAAAGTGAATGCAAAACATTTTTAGATAGAATAGTCAACCTTAGAAAGACAGATATGTAAATAATATTATAATAATATATATAGAATTGAATGAAAACATGGAAGCTATCCTATGTGATGCATTTTGTTTTTCAACATGACTTCTTCAAACAAAAAGTTTTTATTGATGGGGTCATGTGTAGGGAGAGGAAACAACATTATAACAAATGTTTGTTTTATTTCATTCCCTTCCACATACACACACATATATACATACATAATATATATATATATATATATATATATATATATATATATATATATATATATATATTTTCATCAGTAAAAATATTTACTCTGAAAAAGTCCTTTTGAAAAATGAAATGCATCACAGGAATTTTTTCCATTTTTTTTCCTTCAGTTACCCACCATTAATCTAATATAGAATTTATATATTATATACTATATATATATATATATATATATATATATATATATATAGTGATCTCTTTTGGTATCCTCTCATTTTTATTGTTAGTCAATTAAAATAAAGTTAAAGACTAGAAGTGATTAGTTGTTTTTAGAATCCAACACTTTATAATTTTTGTTTTTGAAAGAAGCTTTTTTTTCTCTCTCTCTCTCTCTCTCTCTCTCTCTCTCTCTCACATATATATTTATTTCAGGAGAAAACATTTTTAATTGCACATTTTATAAAGCATAGGTCTAACTGAATCCATATACATTGAGGCAAGAGAGATTTGTGTTGAATATAACTTTCACTCACAAAAGAATGCCCCAGAAGATGAGTTTGAGGTGTGGTGGGAGTGAAGGTGATCTGAAGTCATATTTGCAACTTAATTTTTATTCATCAAGCATAAAATGTTATCCTCATTGTGACATTCGTCAATTATATTTCTTGTTAATTATTGTCATCATCTAATGTTGTTCCAGGTTTTATCATCATTCTAGTTCCAAATATTACCTGCTTATTTTTTTTTGCTCGTAGTTAAAAAAAAAAAAAAATTAAATAAGTAAATTTGTTTGTAATGGAAGCAGTTTATGAGTGAGTTTTTGCCTAGATCTCTAAAATAATTGAAATCTAATAAGAAAAAAAAATAACTATGATCTCTTGCTGACATCACAGACTGAAATCCACAAAATGAAAATTATATTCAATACTGATTTTGACATGTAGCCAGGCTGAAAACTTTTTATTACTCCTTTCTTTAACACACACACACACACACACACACATATATAATAATAATAATAATATTGCTGATACCCTCTGAAGAGCAGTCCGCCTATGAAACTCTGGAGTCAGGATGCCGAGGGTAATATCAATCAGCTAAGTCACAAGCTTTTACTCACATTAAAATATATATAAGAAAATTTTGTACCACAGAATTTGTTTTTGAAAATTTGAATGTTTTTGAAAATGATGAAATGCATTCTTTTAAAGAGATTTTTTTTTTTTTTTTTGTCCAACATTTCTTCAGAAAGATTTGTTGGAACAACAATAATCAAAATGCCAAACATGTCTAATCTTTTTCAGTTTCGGCATTTTGATTATTGTCATTCTGATTAATATTCCTGAAGAATTGTTGGACAAAAAATGGTCCCTTTAAAAGAATGCATCACACACACACACACATACATATTATAAAATATAATAAAACTGTTTTTACAGACAAGGTTTACCTTGACCGAGAAATGGTTATATTTAAGTAAGTGCTCAATACACAATTCAAAAAATTAAAAGTTTGAGCTAGTTCTATATATGGGATAATGATATATAAATTTTTATATATCAAGAACAGTTTTGAAAGAAAAGATTTATGACAAATTGGAAAAGAGTTTTTGAGACACATTTCATCCTTTACAATTTCAATGTCTCTTGTTTGTGCACATGGATTGTCATGACAACATAAACAAACCAAAACTGATGAAGTCCTAATGGATGAAATGCATCACAAAAACTTTTTCCAATTTGTCATATATATATATATATATATATATATATATATATGAAGTTGTTATATATAGATAGATATAGAGGGTGGGATAAAAGTTCCTTTACTTTATTTTATTAGTACCTATTTAACTTGTATGCACATTTTTATTTTTTATTTAACTTCTCTGTAGTGTAATTTGTTTATTTTAACTGAAATGTAACTGTTTGGATAAAATAATATAAACAATAATATAAACAATAATATAATGGTGGAGTCACTTTTAGCCCAGCCCATATGTTTCATTTCTATGTTGAGAATATATTCTTAATATAAGTAGTATTATATCTTTACAATAGGATATTGTAGACAATTCAAAAGATGTTATATGAGTTCAAGTAATTAAATTACCTGAATTTTCATGTGTACCTTTTTACAGGGAAACTATTCTTCTAAATCTTTACTATTTCGACCATGTGTTTCTCTGATCATCAGCAGGTTACTTGCTAGCACAGATTCTCATTTGTCTCTCTGTTAACGTATCTTTGCTTTTACACTTGGCATTTTTGATTTGCATAAAATATTGATATTATTAATATTAATATTCTTAAAAATAATAATAATAATACTGTTAAAATAATTAATTTCTTCTTTAACCTGTAGATTTCCCACCTCCCAAAAACTCAGTAATATTAAAATAGTTTTTTTTTAAATGATTATAAACATTAATTAGTAATTATCAGAAGTTATTCTGATTAATTACAAATAATGTTAATTATGTGGCTGACTAGTAAGTTATTATTAGATTAAGAGAAAAATACAGCTAAGTGGTGCTAAACTGATATGAATTGGTTCATGTTAAATTAGCCAATTTCAAGTAGTTTGCTAATGAATGCCTCTTTTGAATTGGACAAGCATCAGAGTTCATTTTTTAATCTCTTTTTTTTTTTTTTTTTTTTTTTTTTTTTTTTTTTTTAAAGCTTTCAGCTAAAATGCTTCTTACTTGAACTCCCAAAAGATTTTGAGCCCTTGTTGAATATGAATGTGTGATATTTTATCCTTGTTCTTTAAAAAATTGACAACAAGCAGAAAAAACTCTGGTCTGTTTGCTGTACAAACATTAGTGAAAGGAAATTTTAAAACTAGCTTCTCTTTAATAAAGAGACAACAACACTTATTGAAGATATGACAAAGTGAACTTTTCAAAATGTCAACCAATTATTGAAGTATCTGTAATTTATTGAGAATAACAAGTGTTGAATAATACCATTGAAAAGATTCAAGATTCTCGGAGACTTTATTGATTAATCTTTATAGGGACCCTAAAAAATGAAGATATTTGTAATCAAATTAAAATATTAGCATTTGTGGGTTTGACATGAACGTTAGTGCAATATTAACTCTGAGGAGCAAAACTCTTAATTTAAACCAAGATTTAAAAATTTCTTTTCTTATTTGTTTGTAAAACCAGTAAAAACTGTAAATAAATTACAATAAGTCATAATATATTTGATGTGGATGTATGATAATCAAAATGATCCATCTATTTAAGGATAATCTCTTTATCCTGTTGAGAAAATTCTTTTTTTAAATTCAAACCTTATTCATCAATAGTACCTCAATTTGTGGGGTTGGGTACTTAACATCAGATACATTATTTGAACATCATAAGAGATGGTTCATTTATTTTAGTGTGTAAAATATCCCAAAGCTGAGAAATTGGTTACTATACCTTTTTAGCATTGATATAATTTACAAGGAGCCTGCAGGAAAAATAATTTTTTGTATGCCATTAATTTTTGTAGGTAAAACTGTGTCTATTGCAGAACTTTTGTTGACTAATTTATAGAAAATGTCTAAATATTTGTCAACATTGGTAAAACCTGTAGAGAGTTAACATGCATCCTTTATATCAACAAAGATTTTTTTTCCTATCAATATATATGAATATAGTGTTAATCAAAGGAAATATTTCTTTTTATTCTGATTTTATGCACTTTTAATACTAGATAAAAAAAATTCTACTTTTATGAAAATGAATGTCATCTACTTGCATTCATTTTCATGAATATTAAAAGTAGAAAATTTTTATTTAATGTTAGACGTACACAGAACATTTTTGAAGTTTTAGTGTAATATTTTTTCCTCTACTAGTTTTAATTTGCATTAATGAAGAAAAAAAAGTCACATGTTTTATAGGCACTATTTTAGTGTGTTCGTTTGTTTGTGCGTGTGTGTGTATATATATATATTCATACATGTTTCATTAAATAATATAGACAAGTGTTGTCTATTTATTTTATGTAAATTTTTTTCGTAACATCTGATAAGTTTAATAAGATTATTGTTGAACAAAGAAAGAAATTCACAATATTGATCCATATTTTTTTTTAATACAACCTAAGCTTTCGGCTTACATAAGCCATTATCAAAGATGTCAATTACAACATATTAAGCAATATACGGACGAGACAGAGATGATAGTCTGTCAGTGTTTACATAGATGCTTTCTAAGCAACAATAAAGACATGCATATAAGACACTAGAAACGAAAATCGCACCACATCTCATGACGTCACGCATGACCACACGAGAGTGAATTGGAGAAGTATGGGAAGCCGTTGGTATAAACCAATGGCTTCTGTTACCAATTATAGACATTAAATTATTATAAATTATTAATGTCTATATTATTTAATGAAACGTGTATGAATGAAAAGATGCTGCCTAAATACACACAATATATATATATAGTTTATAAGGTATGCTATATTTATGGGTGAAAGTGCTCAATATCAAGGATAGAGGGTATGTAAATATAAAAGTGGACACTGAGGTCAACACTGAACTGTGACATTCTGTTTCATGCTTGAACACAATCTTCAGGCCAGGCCGAGATATATATATATATATATATATATATATATATATATATATATATATATATATATATAATCTCCAAATAAGTTTTGGTAAATTCAACCAACAAGGTCTTTTTTTTTTTTTTTTAAATTTGTATTCCATTTTTCCAATTTTTGAATAATATACCATCAAAATTGTGGATAAACCCTCTGAAGTTCAAGTGCTTTCAACCATATCCAATGTCATCAACTGTTGTAGACAAGATTCTGTTGGCTATATCCAGCTATTTTTACAGAGCTTAAATTTGAATCTGTCCAACATGATGTCCTGTGTGATGCTTAAAAGTGAACAATCAACTTCAATTTTGATCCTGATATATGACATCTTATTTGAAAATTGAAAATCCCCCCCCCACAAAAATCTTAGATCTTGTTGGTTAAATGTAACAAAACGTGTTTAACTGAAACTTGCTGCTTAAATATTCGTTTTACACACACACACACACACACACACACACACACACACACAAGTGGTAACAGTCTGTTTCGTGCTTGAATGCAATCTTCAGGCAATTATAAATTTTTATATTTTCATCCACTCTATCCCTGATATTAAGTACTTTTATCCATATTTTTATCATCTATAACTAAGAAAGAAGTTTTGATAATATTTTAGCTTCTGTCTTGCATCCAAGATAATATTCTTAATTTGCTTTTATTCCTTTATTTTTTTAATTATTAATCATAAATTAAATTTTGGTGATACATATGGTTCCTTTAATGTCCTTAAGTTTTAGGTCACATGAAAATCCTGTAAATGGCATACCTGCTTTTATACATGTATGAATAAATATGTATATATTAGATAAAAATTTAGATTTAAAAGTGAGGTGATTTATTAATTTCCATTATATTTAAAACTGCAGGGTTTGTGACAGATGATTTTTATCATATTAATGTTTTGATATTTTTAATAACATTTAAATATTTTGCTATAGTCATTCAGGTACACAATATATGCACACAAGACATATACAGCAATTGTTTATTTACATTTGTATATATTTTTAGAATTTGATTTTTTCATTATTCATCCACTACAGTAAGGCAACACTTCAAATTTGGGATTATTCTTCTTCAAATTTCAATCAAGTTTGATATTTACAAAATTAGATCCAAGAAAATCTTAATTAGAAAATCTTGAAAATATCATCATTTTTTTTTTTTTTTTTTTTTTTTTTTTCCCCCCAATATTTTTTGTTTTTAAATAACTCTTTTTAGTTTTTAAAAAGTTCAACTTAACATGGAGTTATTGTAATAATTAACTTGTAAAATAATTTTCTATTATTATTAATGATCAATAATTAAAAATTCTGCTACTGTTATAATTTAAAGAGTTTAATTCTATTTATATAATTGGTCTTTAATGATAATGTTATTAATTATGGGGAGATAACTCATTACATTATAAGTTACTTTTGATGAAAGGATTTTAGTGATAGCCTTTCCCTGTTGAAACTAATGTGAAACTTATTCTATATTTCATTAATGCTTGACTTAACTCATTTAAGTAATCATAGATTCTGCATCAGCTTCCTCCCCCTTCAGAAAATAACTCGTGCATTTATTTTTTAAATTCTGTTCTCACTGAGGCCAGTTCTCAAGTGTCTATCTTCTGTAATAATTATCCAAATTCTATATTACAACACTAAAGCTGAGGTTCCTGATGTTTTTGTGATATTTTGTAGAATGTTCTAAATTAATAAATGTGTTTATTTTCATTTTTTTTTTTTTTTTTAAATATTGCAACTATTTTTGTTCAAATTCATTCAGTTCTGTTCCCCCCACGATATTTTAGAGTATTTGAGTTGAGGTAATCATTTAAAGTAAATTGATTTCTTTAAGAAACAGAATTTATTTACAGTAATATAAATTTTTATGAACATTTTGTATTTTTTTTTTTTAAATTTAAAATCAATAATTTTTTGTTTGAAATTTTGTTTTCTAGTTATTCTGTTATCAAATTTTTTTTCCTTCATATAATTATTCACTGATTTTTTAAAATTTAAATTTGTTTTTCATGGATTAATTTAATTGTTCAAAACCTATTTTCTTTTTTACTATGAAGGAATGATTTTTGTTTTTCACAGGTTTCTCTCTTTGTTAAACTGAATTATTTGCTCATAAATTATTTATTTTTGCTACTTGTTCCTATGGTAAAAGTAATCAACTAGTAAATGTGAGGCCTAATTTGCAATCTAAGGTACCAGCTTTGGTGCATCTGGCAATTATAAAAGGACATTGGATAGAATAAAATATTATCTTCCTTGTCATCATCAGTTAAGCAGTTGTTTTTTTTGTTTGTTTTTTTTTATCTCTGTAAATGAAAACGATTGGTTGGCCTTTTTGTCTCTTTTATTTTAATAGTTGACATACACTTCCAAATAACAGAATTTAGATATATTTATTTAGATAAATTAAGCACAATGTAATAGTCAGTAACTTAGTTTATGGTAAGTACAGTATTTTATCACTTTAAATTGACTTGTCTGCTCATGAAAAATAGGGAAAAATATTGCCAGGGATAATTTTTGTAGAATTGCATTAATTAGTCTCATTTGTCAGAATAAATAAAAAAAAATAAAAAAATTTTTTCCCCCCCTTCCACTTAAGAAGTAGGGAGGATCCTTTTCATAATATAAATACAGTCAAATCAATCTCCAAATTTTTAAAGAGTAATCTGTACTTTGCTTTCATTTACAAATGTTAAGTTTAAAACTGTACTTATGTCATTGATATGACTGATCCTTAATAAATATATTTTTGCAAAATTTTATTATTTTTTATTTTACATGGATATCAATGACATACAGTTTCAAACTTGACATTTGTAAATAAGAACAAAGTACAAATAACACTTCAAAATGACTGTACTTATATTATGAACAGCACCTCCCCTTTCTTAGTTGAAAAAAAAATCAATATTTGAGGAAAATCTAATGAATGCTAATCTACAAAATGTATTCCCCCATCCCCAAATTTGCCCTATTTTTCACAAGCAGATGAGTCAATTTAAGTAGTGCCAAAGTGTATATATATATATATATATATATATATATATATATATATGATTTTTTCTTAATCATTTCATCCCAAGAAAGGTAATAAAGCCACTAAGATGCAAGTGCAAATGAATGAGAAAAAGAAAAGAAACATAATACATATAAATATATTAAAAGAAGGGAAGGAAGAGAAAGGAAAAAAATGTTTGCCATAAAATGGTAAATGAAAAAATAAACAACAACAACAATAACAACAAAAAGGAATCTAACTGGTTAGCCTTCCTAAATATTATTTCACTATACAGTTTTATGATAATATATATTTTCATCTCGTTCTACCTCTTTTTTTAAAAAAATATATTTGTATGTATTATACGAATTTCATTCCAGAAGACTTTCTCAGGAGGGACATTTACTAATTTCAAAGAAGTACAAAAAATCCTTCAAAGTAAGATCCTCTGACTTCAATGCCCTTGTCATGGTGCTTCTGAAGACACTCAGGGAAGTCTTCCAAAGTGAAGGTGTCCAAGATCCTTGTCACAGGGTTGCTTCATCTTCTTCAAAATGACTACCTCTAAGGTTCACCTTCAGCTTGGGGAACAGTCAAAAGTCCCAGGGAGCAACATCTGGACTGTAGCGAGGGTGAGGGACAGTTTTCATGCCCATTTTGGTCAACACAAAGCTTTATTGCATAGCAAGTTCCAAATTGTTTTCATGTCCTGAATACATTTTGCAGTCAGCATCGTTCAGTAGGGTGTGTTCAAAGAGCTGTTACAGCTGTCTCCTTTAATATGGAATGAACAAAGGTTGGCAGGTCAGCTTATTAGATGTACAGTAATTTATATAATAAAATTACAATAATCTGGAACAGTTCTAACTGCCTCCCCTAAAAAAATGTCTCAAAACTTCTGTAATGCATCTCATATATTAATATATACTTCTTTTTTTTTTTTTTTTTTTTTAAATACGTTTAATATTTTTTAATATATTGTAAAACTATAATCAGTGGGAAGAAATTGTACTTCTTTCACGTCAATATTACAGCAATCAGTGTTTTTTTTTTTCTTTTTTTTGTTTTTTTAGAAGATAATATTTTCATGAAGAGGATTTCAGTTCGTATCTTTTTCCTGTTAATCAGGAGTTGTTGTCAAATAGGGAAAGTAGTCCTTGTGACACAGATGCCAATTTCAGTTTCATTCAAATTGAGTGTGTAAGTACATTTCCATGTGTGCATGTATATTTTAATTCAATGACAGACCTAAAAATATTCCTACTAAATTAAAAAAAAAACAAAAAAACTTTAAATCATAAAACTATTTATTATCAGATAATTTCAAAAAGTTCCATAAAATGTAAACTTTTTAAGTTTTAAAATATTATTGATTTTGACTTCAAATTTGTGATTTTATTTGGTCAGTTAAGAATAGGGATTGTCTCGACTGATGGGAAGGGAAATGTAATATTCCAGTGTCTTATTTCAAACTCAGTCAAATTGTGTGTGTGTTTGTGTATACATTGAATAGCACAAACACATGAAAGCCACTCATATACAATATATATATATATATATATATATATATATATATATACATACACACACACAAAAAAAAAATCACATGCTGTGATTGATGGACAGAGAATCAGCTTTTTTTTATAATATAGATTCTACTTTAAAAATATTATTTAACACTAGATGACCATTATATAGAAATTGATGTGCTATAAAAACTCTTTCCAAACATGATCTCATAGCTAACTTTACAGATCTCCAAGGAGAAAAAAAAAGCTTCAATTAAAAACTACTAACTTAAAAAAACAAAACAATTTCTTCTTTATTTGTAAAAAAGGAAAACAGTACTGTTTGCCTTAGATTTGCATTATTCCATGTCACCTGATGATAGTAGGAGAATGTGCTGGTTGAAATATAGTGAAGCTAAGTATAATACATAATTTGAAAAAAAATGATTTCTGAATTTCTAGGACCAGGAGTTATCATCTTTACACAATTTATTATCTTCATCTTTGTTATCATAACAATTTACCCGTTGTGCTTTCCAGCCTTCCTCGGGTGTACATTGATCCAGGTAACCTACAAGAAATTCTGAACTGAGCCCTTTATTTAATCTACAAGGCTATACTGTTCTTGTTCCACTCCTCATGTCTTGGGATATCTTATCTAGTTCTTATTTTTATTTAGTACTGTTCAGTTATTACTTGCCTGTTTGCACTGAGTGCAAGTACTCCAGATTGAATCTATAATTGGGTAGTATGTAGTTGGACTTTGTGGAAACGGGTAAACAATAACTGAACTAAATAACAAGACGATATCGCAAGACATGAGCTGTGGAATAAGAACAATTTATCCCTGTAGATTAAATAACGGGTTCAGTTCATAATTCCTTGGAGGTTATCTGGATTGATATACACCTGATGAAGGCTAGACGGTACAACAGTTGAAACGTGATAACAGCAACAGAGATGAGGACAATAGTCTGAATATAGTGTGAATGATGAAAAAAAGAAGATTAATATTCACAATTACTTTATAATATGTTTCCACTGTATTTGCACCACAGTGCATTTGTTAAATATTTTTATGTGTTCATAACATATGCACATTAACATGAATATAAAGTGCATTTTGGTGTGTGAAAATGAGAGGAAGAAAATTCAGTCTTTTTTAACTTAGAAAATAATTCATTATATACTAAATTTAAAAATTATAAATCTCTTGTAAATTAAATTTCTTTTACATACTAAAGACTTGAACCAAACAGGACTCATTGTCTGGTAATTTGTTTTTTTCCAGATTTGTCAATTTTTAAACAAATATTTAAAATCTAAAAATCAATACAAACTAAATGCTTTTTATACATGCAGCAGCTGTAATTAATATTTTTTTTATCAAAAGTGATTTTTTGAAAAATTAATTTAATAATTATTTTTTCTCTTCTGTCGTCCATTTTTTTCAGTTTACAATTTTTTGTTGATTTTTGTGGAAATTCAAATTTTTTCTTTTACTTTTTATGAAAATTAAAGAACTGTTTTATTATTATGAAAATTATAAGCTAACAATATAATTGCTTATAAAATTGGTTTCCCTTTGATTATCTTAAAACAAAAGGAAATATCAAACCAAAAAATCACTTTGTATGTAATATATGTACAACTTTGTTTGCTTGTGATATATATTGCATGTAAGAGAGTATGTATGTTTGTGTATGCATTTATATTATATGCATTTGTGTGTGTGCTTATATGAACATGTGTGCCTGTGTAAATAATGTCTTGTCTCTTGATTAAAAAAAAAAAAAAAAAAAATTGAAGACTTTGGATCTATTTTTGTTTAACTTTTGTTTAATTTCTTTTATACAACAATGAATGACATGTTGGGGTAGAACCCTAATATTTTATGTCTGAAGTGGAATCTTTATGTGACATTACAATTCCCTCACATGACTCTTGCAATAATTTAAAGAAACTCCTCTTTTAAATACAGTCTTTTCAAAAATATATATGCAAAAACTTTCTGTAAAATCTTTAAACAAAATGTTTTAAAGTAAATTCAGGAAAACATTATGCTAGAACAGCTAAAAAAAAAAAACTTAGAATGTAAAATTTGAGTAAAGAAGTTCTAAGCTTGGAATTTATTTTTATCTTCTGCCAGAATTTTTCAAAATGGGGGCATAAACCTGATGTTGAATTAGAAGTTATAGATTCCATGAAGCTTTGGCTGAATTTACAAACAGATATTTAATGCCAACAATTGAAATCATTAAGAGAAACAAATTTGGAGTCAACAGATGAAAATACCTAAGAAAACTTGAACAGATTTTTAAAACTTTACTTTTCTTAATTTTAAAGGCATATTTTCTATTTCTTGCCTCAAAGTAGGAATGGCCAACCATTTACATTCAGAGCATCATTTTTTTCTAATCATAAGTTCAGATGTTCCATACCATTCTGCCATTAATTCTGGTCTTATATAAATGTATTTAACTCTTTTTATATAATTTATTGATCTTGACTTTCCTTAAAAAGACATTTGAGTTGGTTTTGATTTTGCAAAACTGTTATGTTTGGAGTTAAATTGCTTATGGAGAACAGCAGAGAATTCTTTCAAATTTGAATCAATCAATTGTAACTTCAGTTTGTTTTTGATAATTTCTAACTGAAAAATGCTTTTTCACATTTGAACTTCATTCTAAAATGGCAGAGAATAATTCTGGATAATTCTTTTTATTTCTGGAAAAAGTTCAGAGTAATGATTGCTAGAAATTATCAGAAATATTTGGGATTGAGAGAACGCTTGTTAAGTTTCATTTCAAATAATGAATTTGCTCTCAAGTCTACAAGTTCTACTTGTTATGTTACGGGGCATTTACACAATTCAAGAAGTAAAAATGGGTTTTTATTTCAGATCAATGGCTTTCTCTTGATCTTCCGATTGTTCATTTGTATTTACTACCATTTTCTGCTTTTCTCTCATTTTGAAAGGAAATGAAAAAAAAAAGACAAATTTAAAAAAATGTACAAAATTACAAATATTCATAAAAAATAAAGCATGTCACTCTGTAGTGACAATTGTAAATTAATTGGCAACATTCAGTGGGATGTGATGCACCAAATTTAATCATGCAAAGTGCCATTTTTTTCTCCTTTCAAAGGCATCACTGGTTGGTCATCCTTACCCTAAAGCATCAATTTCTTTTTCTTGTTCACAGGCATCAAGGTTGGCCATTCCTACCCTAGAGCATTAATTTTTTTTTTTTTTTTTTTTAACAGGAATCACAAGTTGGCCATCCCTACCCTAAAGCATTTTTTTTTTTTAATGATACCAGCCTGACAGAATTCTGGATACTGTTTAAAATTAATAGATGTCTTTTCATGTTTTATTTTTTATATTTTTTTCTCTGTTTTAAAGAAAGAATTTCAAATTGAAGTTCAGCTTCTTCATTTCAACTCTGATCATCTGTGTCAGAATGGTTGGCAATGTAGAGCTAATTTGATAAACAGGTTTGTCCTAAACAATCCAAAATGCAATTAATTAACTGAGATTTAACTTTTAAGGCTAACCCTCCTGACTTTTGACACAATGTTCACTGAATAAAGGTTTGGAATTTAAAATATTGATTACAAGGTTAGAACCAACTAGATTTTTTTCTAAGACTCCTTCATTTTATTCTTTATAGACACTTTATATAATTCTAAAATATGCAATGCTTCAGTAAATATAAATATGGGTCACTGAGTTATCAGTTTTGGCATTCTGGTGCATGGAGATTTTTTTTTCTTTTTTTAAGTTTGAAACATTAAACTTTTCCTGAGTTAGACTTTTACAGTTTATATTTAAGCTCATAGATCTACTGTAGTTTACTTGTATGTTAGAATTGTTGAAACTATTAATCAAATTGCTTTATTTTTATGAATCAGTTGAGACAACAGGTGACATAGCTCATCTGGTATAGGTATTGGTCTTTTAACTACATTGCTTTAAATATAGTTGTCTTTGATTTTAGTCTTGGAGAATGGCACTTAGAAAATGTTTTATGTACTATAACTCTTGGTCATTATACCTGTAAATTTGATAATTCATAGATATTTACCAAAAGAATTCTGGGAACTAATTTGTATATTAAAAATCTGTTTGTTTTTTTTTTGTTTTCTTTAGACCTACTAGTTTACCTGTCCTTTGAAAAATGATGGCCATATTTAAGTAATTTTGCAATTGCAGTTGTTACATTTTTGCACAAGTAATCTAGGATTTTTTTATCTATGCAATTAAAGCTATTGTCACATGAAAGAAAGAATTTTGCTTTTTTTATTTTTTTTATATCATTAAAAGTATCCAAAGAAAATTTGAAATAAAAGGCAATGTATTGACAATTTCTCACTACTAATGAGATATTCCATTGTTATAGTAATCTGAAGCATTTTGGTATTGAGCAATGCTTCCTGTTACCACAACAATGGAATATCTCATTACAAAGAAGCAGATATTAGACTTAATAAGTAATTTTAAAGTTTTGTATTTTTATTTTTTTTTGTTTTTAATGTTTATTTTACAAAAATATTTAAAAAATAATGTTTTATTTGGTCTTTTCTTCCTTGATATTGATCCCATTTGTTTTAACAAAAGGAGACACATTGAAAAAAAGAATTTAGAAATGTCAACTCCATGATTCAGTCTCAGTTTATCTGTTATTAAAAAAAATAAAAAAAAATAGATGAAACATACAAATTATATATCTAAAAAAGAATTCAGAATAAACAGTTTTGGGAGATTTCTTCTTTTTTTTTTTTTTTTTTTTTTTTTTTTTAAATCAGTACCAACCCATCCACTAAGTGTGGAAGAATTAGGAACAGAAACATACGTAATCAGGGGGACAGTAGATAGTGACTGACATTGCATTTAAATTTTTGCAGATTAGTTTGATTTATTTTGTTTTACAGCATATCAATCTCAATGGGTTATTTAATGCAGACAACATTTTTAGGATAGATGAATATATTCTTTGTAAGAAATAAGTTTGTAGATCAGGTCTTTTGCAGACTAAAGTTGGCTGCAAAGCATAGAGGTAGAAGGGAGTTCCACAAGCGAGAAGTGCGAGAGAAGAAACTGTTAGCATAGAATTTACGGCTACATCTAGCCAGCTCAACTGTAAATTGATGAGATTGATACCAGTCTAGTCTTCTTTTATGTGCCGTGTGCATTTAGGACATAGGCGATCATGACTCTCCACTTCTTCCTGTCCCTTGTAAATCTCAATAAGTTTTGTCTTTTTGTTATTTTTCCCAGACTGTGTTCTACCATCCACTTGCTTAGGCTCGTTAATTATATCACAGATTCTTTCCCTTGTCCCTTTTTCCCTCTATCCGCCCTGTGAGTATCAGATTTTTCAAGCCCTCCTTTCTCATTATGTGTCCCAGAAACTTCAGTTGCCTCTTCCTGTAGTTAAGTATGTTTCATCTTTGTTTGCATCCTCTCCAAAACCTCATCTTTCCTCACATGTTCGGTCCATGGTATCCTTAGAATCCTTCTGTAGAACTATACCTTTGTTGCCTCGAGTCTTTTCTTCATCTTTGAGGAGACAGTCCATCATTTGCTGCCATAAAGAAGGACAGATATCACATAGCTGTTAAATTCAAAAAGTCTCGGTACCATAGTGAAGAGCTCATCTGAATAATTACCATGAAAATATTTATAGAAAAGACACAGGGAGGCAACCTTATGGCAGTGGGCAAGTGACTGAAGCTCACCTGCTAGATCAGGACCAATATTGCTTATTCTTCTTTGGATTTTATCAAGGAGCTCAAAGTAAATAGGTAAGGCAGCAGACCATGTGTAGCAGCAATTTTCTAATCATGAATGAATGGTAGATTTGTAGATATGTAAGATAGATTCTGAAGAGAAAAATTTTTGCGCATGACATGGTGAACCAACTTTATTAGCAGCTGACCTAGCAATAGATTTAATAGACTTTCCACTTCATGTCAGCTGAGAACATTAGCCCGAAAAGGCACAATGAGTCACTTTCCTGCAGGTTTTGTATGCATCTTTTGTGTTTGCCTTTCTGAATTCATTTTTCTGGTACTCGAAACCATGACTTTGCATTTCTATTGTACATCTAAAGAAATGTCAAAATATTTCATAGTTGAATTTAAAAAATATTCAATGAGATTTTATACATTTTTTTTTAATACTTGTATCCTGATTATATTGACTTTTGATGTTTGGCGCCCATCAGCTGAGTGTAGTATTTGCTAAATATATTATTGTTGATCCCATTAAAATATTGGATAATATGGTGGAAGAAGGCTGAAAAAAATGACCAGTTGAAATACAGTCTAAAAGAAAGGCTGAAAAAGATCAGGCCAAAAAGAAAAAAAATGACCAGTTGAAATACAGTCTAAAAGAAAGTAAGTTTAACTTGGGATCAGGCCAAAAGGACATTTTTTTCTTTATACTCTTATTACCATCTACCCCTCCCCCTTCAGTAATTTCTATTGTTTTTTAAATTATTTTTCAAATTTTCATTAAATCATCGCATATAAAACTGAATAGTAAATTGAACCCTCTGGAATCAGAGGTAGGATTAGGGGTAGAGTTAATTACAGTGAGAAAAAAAAGTTAAAATTCAATTTCATATTTTATTTAAATATTAAAAATACCTTTTTAAAAACCTAAATGTTACTGTGGGAGGTAGATATAATTTTTCTTTTATAAAGTTCAAAACAAAACCAAAACTTTAATTTTTATATAGTTATAGTTAATTACTAATTATAAATAAATAATTAGTGTTTAACATTTTTGTTGTTAATTCTCAAGAAAAATGTATAAATTCAGTTTCATATGTTATAAAAGTTTTTTTGTTTTTTTTTAAACAATAAAAAATTACTGAGAGAAGATACAATAATAGCCGAGAGAAAAAAATATCTCTTTTCTTTACGTCGTCCTAAGTTAAATTTTGCCAAAATGAAAAATACAACCAAAATTATAGTCAAGAAAATGAAATCATTTGAGAATTCCAGAACATAAAATTCTAGTTACATTTCTTTTTTACCTTTTGTGGTTATATTTTAAATTTAACTGTCATGATTTTATGGGCTAAAAACTGCTTGTTTTATAAGAAAAGAGAATTAAAATAATCAAGTTTTCAATTAATAAAGATTCTTTTTTAATTATCAACATTAGGTAAGTCTTTAATGTACATGTCACATCAGATAAACATGGTTGGTTTGGATTTAAGCTAAAGATCGCTATTCTGAAGAATAGAATGGTTCATTTAGACATTGGTGCTTATAAACTCAGTATATTTCTGATGTTGAAAACATTTAGAAATTTAAGTTTTTTTTTTTTTTTTTTTTTTTTTTTTTAAAACATTTGGTCAGTCAATTAAAAATCTTCATACTTCTCACCATTGTCTTTCTCCAGTGTCAATCATTTTAATGTACTGCTTGTGGAGTCATTTTCCAGAATATTTTTAGCATCAGCAACCTTCTTCAAATTGGTTCAATGTCCAGCTTGTTTCTTCATTGCTTTCTCCATATTCTCCCAACCGCTTGTTTCATTATAAATTTTTTTTTTTTTTTTTTTTTTTTTTGATTGAAAAACCTTGCTTAAGGCTGAAATGGCAGCTCACTATCTTTGTTGCTATTTTGACAGAATTTGGTAGCTTTTGAAAAAAAAGAAAATGAATAAAATAAATCTGTTTCTGTGACTAAATATCCAGAAACTGACCAAATCGTAGACAGCATATGAATTTTCTTAAACATTCTGAATTGGGATTTACAAAAAAAAAAAAATATAATTTTAATAAAAGACCAAAATGTGAGATTTGAGGCAGCTCCTCTCAAATGAAGAATTTTCAATGAATCAGGCCATTTTTATTTTTCTACTGTCTAATTGAGTATTGAAATCTGAAATGACCAATTGACCTCTCTTTATTTTTTAAAAGAATCTTAGTCATGATTTAAAAATAATTCTAAATTCTTTAGTGTCTTATGTGACAATGTCACTTTTTAGGTCCTTGGATTTCTGATCTCCTGTCAAAGCTAATGTACATTTATATCAACCAAATGTTGAATACAATAATAAGCTTCATTTCTTAAAATATTTTTCATAACAGTCTTCCAGTTTGTTGCTTAACTTTAACAATCTGCTTGATTTCTTATCAATTAGGGAATTATTCAATTATTTAAATCTGATGTTTTGTTTTTTTTTTTTTTTCCTTTTTAAGCTGGTTGAAGACATAATATCAGCAAAAAAACAAAACACAATCAGAGATACTCGATTTTAGAAGCTTTAGAGAAGCACCACTAATGATAATGTCTAGCTTCAGCTGAAAGCTGACAGGAAGGCCCAACTACCTGGCTTTGGAAGTTGCTGGGCAGGCCTCATTGCAATGATGCCTGGCTTTGTTTGGAAGTTACTGGGAAGCCTTTTTGCAGTGATGCCTGGCTTTGTCAGAAAAATGCTGAGGACTTTTTGAAGTGATACCTGGCTTTGTCTGGAAGTTGCTGGGAAGGCCTTGCAGTGTAATGCTTGGCTTTGTCTGGAAACTTACATGAAAGGCCTGGCCATTGTAGTACCTGGCTTTTTCTGGAAGTTGCTAGGAAAGCCTGGTTGCAGTGATGTCCGGCTGTGTCTGGAAGCTGCTGGAAATCAGCGTTTTAAAAATCCTCAGATTATGAGCTGCAAATATGTTATCCTGATATTACTTAATAAATTTGAGAATTCTTAAAATGTAGAAAAGTTTGATTCCAGTGCATGTCTTTGAGAACTTTTCTTCATAATGGCTTGATACATTTATGGTACAAATACATCTGCATATTTCTTGCAATTCAATGAAACACTTTGTAATCTTATTTACTCTATTCATTTGTTTTTATTTCCTTTCCTGATTTTAACAAACTCAAGTCCCCCCCCCATTACCCAATCACATTTTGAAGTTTCCAAGGAATCATTTACAATGAATTCTACTACTTTTCTTTGTATTCATCATTTTCAAATTTTTTTTTTTTGTTTTTTTGGTTAATAAGGTAATATAGATTGGCTAAAAAACACAATTGTTGACCACTTTTCATGATCATATGAAATGTCTGACATTATTTCTATAAACACTCAAGACCTTTGCTATCACTACAAAAATTCTGATGTTGAATTTAATGAAATATTTTTTTCAATTGCTTGGTTTTGTGTCAGGAAGGGCATCTGTCAGTAAAAATAAACTTTGAGAACATCATAGGAGATGTTGTATTTTTTGTGGAATGTTATTTTTTTTTTTTTTTGTTTTTCAATATCTGTCATGGTTTTGTTTGGGAGAACAATTGGTTGTTTATATAACCCACTTGATGTGTGCATATTATATAAACACCAGCTACTCTCGTAACATCTTCAACTTGGCAAGGGAGTATAAAATGCCCATTTTCATAAATAATAGTTCTCAATTACCTGATAATTGCATGAAAACAAAACATGAAACTTTTAGTTGTGGTTCGTCACTGTTCACCAGGAATATATAATATATATTCCACCTTAATACTTTACCAAACCTTATTAAAATAACAATGATAAGAATTGATAATGATTGGATGGGCGGGGTTGATCTTTAAATATGAGGCAAGGAAAATATCTAAAAAAAATCTTTTTTTTTTTTTTTTTTTTTTGTATCTCCCATGGAGGGAAACTCAATCACTTATCTGCAGCCGCAACCATGTGGATGGGTGGGTGGGGCAATCGACCCTTGTTTTCAAGGGGTTGTAATCATTTGTTGTCATTTATGCCTTTGCAAAGGCACTGAATCATGGTTCAAGTCATTGGTGCCCCGTTTTTTTTTTTCTTTCTCTTTCTTGAAAACGTTACTGAAGAGAAAGATGGAGATCCAATGGCCCCTAATTTCATTAATTTCATTAATCTGCTTTAATATTAATAAACAGACAGCAGACTAATAAATAGTTGGCTCCCATTCTATCTATCCATTGATCTATTGGTTGATCTTTCTATCTATCTATCCATCCATACCTCATCAGGAACAAATATATCAGGTGGCATATTCCGGTTCCATGGTCCAAAGACCATAGGTTTGTTACCTAAAAAAAAAAAAGAACAATTTTCTTTCTTTTTTTTTTTTTTTTTTTTTTTTTTTTTTTTTCCATCTATAGGTCCAGGGCAATATATTTTGTTCTTGGTGGTTTTTGTAAACTGCTATATCCCCACAGTAGGGGTATTATGACTTGTAGTAGAAAAGTGAACATTGAAAGGTTTAAAGTTTTACATTAAATGCAAAACTGATGAGACTATTAATGTTTATTTGGTCAAAAGGAATGACATTCCTGTGTTGTATATCTTTATCAGTGAACAGTTTTGTATAATGACTGACAAACTTTCAGAAATGTAGTTACAAAAAGCAAACTACAATTCATTATGCAAAGTGTAATTTTAGAAAACAGTTTAAATTAAAAATTAAACTATCAACAAATTAAGCAAAATGTTAAAAAAAAAATATGAAAAAATAAAAAAAAAGAGGAAAGCACTGTTGGATGAGTGGAGACACCAGAGTTTCTAATCAAAATGTCAAACAATATAAACAAAACTCAAGATAGAAATTTCAGAAAGTAAGAAAACGTTAAATAATTCTTCTATTTAATATAAACTCGTAAATGATGAAAGTTACTTTTAAAAATGTAAGTATTCAGTATTTGATTAACCTTTATCACTCTGTATATGACTTCATTTACTGTACAAAAATGTTATCCTCCCACTGAAAGTGACTCTGATCCCTGAAAAATAGCGTGTTTGAATTTCGTAGTTGGGTTGTCATATCCTGCTATGGCAACAGAAAATAACTTTGAGTGAAATTAACAATAAGAATACTGCAATTGAGTGGCCTTGAAAAAGAATTCAGTGGAAAAAGGAAGTGAAATGAATAATGCAGAGTGCAAAAGGTTAACAAATGTAGTTGATTTTGTGAATATACTGTTCTGATGATGATGTAACTAAGGATTGAAATATCAAAATCAAATCCACTTTCTGGTTAATCAAACATTGTTTACCTACATTAACAAATATTGATTAAAAACAAATATATTTTTGAATATTTCTTTGATTCTTTAATACTAAAGGTTTGTCAATTCATGAATTTGTTCTTTGCTCTCTAAGCTCCTTTGCTCTCTTTTGACAATTGGCATTTGAATTGCCTAACCATGTTCTTTGCACTTTTAAGGCTTCATCATCAATTAGGCTTTATACTGCACATTGACTATTTTTTAAGCTCGAACATGTCATATGTTCTCATGTGGGCCTTCTTGTCTAGGTTTGTGTCACTAAGTGGAATTCAGTTAAAGCTGGCTTCTGAAAACTGAAATTTGTACAAATTGGTACTATAAAATAAATTTTTTTTTTTTTTTTTCAGTCAGGCTTGTTTTAGGTAAAGAGTCAGTTTATTTACTTATCTGTTAGTAAAATATACATGTTGATTATTACTGTATATTTCCACATTATAAGACAACCTTTAAGTCCCCAAAATCACCCTTAAAATTGGGAGTCATCTTATACTACAATTCTAAAAAAAATCCTTAAATTTTGAGTGATGTTTGTCAGTGGGCTAACTTGGCCTTAGTGTGATAACCAATAACATACATAAAGATATTTATATTATCAAATAAACTGATAATAAAACCATTTCTACCTTATATATTATTGACATAACTTCATAATAAATTGCTATTTGAAGAATAATTCCATGTCAATGAAATCAACTTTTATCCATGCTGAGCTGAGAAAATGTAATCATTGCGTTCACAGCAATGGAATGCACTGTTATCGTACTGTTATTAGCAGTATTTTGTGATTGTCAATGAAGTCTAAGTAAATGACCATTAGTACACCAGGCTGTTTTTAATTGTTTAGATATGGGATAAGAAGTAGTTTTAGTATTTGCAAGAGATCACATGATGAAACATACAAAACAATGGTCTCTCTTTTAGGGATGAGTGTAGGAATTGGTTTTATTTTGAATTTCTAAGGATACAATTAACCATATTTCCAATAAGATCATCTTTATATAATCAATAAACAGTCATCTTGCACTACAGGTATTGAGTAAATTCATAAAAATTTGCTATATTTTTTGACCTTGTCTTATATAAAGGTTGCCTTATACGTGGAGATATATGGTAAATAAAAATTATTATTATCATTATTATTATTATTAAATAAAAAAAATGATCCAATGTTTACTAGAAGTACAGTAGAATAATTAAATTTGGTTCAGTAATAATGAAAGCTAAGAATATAATTGAAATTAATATTACAACATAAATGATAGGATTACAAAATAATAATGATATATTTTATGGCAACCTAACTCTATTGATAAGAAGTCTATATAAATAGTATGAGGCGATGGGAGCATGTAGATATAAGCAACCATATTGTAAAAATCTATAATCCATAAGATATGATACTTAGTATAAAAAAAAAGGTAGTCAACCATAGTCAGGATCATTGAGTCAATGCAAATGATCCTTTCCTTAGCTGTATAGTATGTGCTTTGCCAGGGCTACATACAGTTCTTTTTGAATTCAGAGTTTTCCTTCTAAACTGGTTGCCACCCAAGGCTATGCAACCCAGACTGCCCTACTATTTCCCCATAGCTAGAGGGAGAAGGGTTGGATTTATACCTTTGCCATGGGTATTAGCACATAAGTAATGAATTCAAACTTGGTTCTCCAATTCTTCCATCTGAGTTGCAGTCCATTACTCAATTGTACCTTCTTAGTAAATAACATCTTATGAAATGTCTTATTTTTTTATCCTGTTTCATTTTGCAAATTGGCCTTATTTAAAACTTTTTATAACCTAGTGAATACAAAAAGATCCACTCCCCAAAATTTAGTTCTAAAACTCAGAAATATCTTTGAAAACTATGGTTACTAATAGATCTATGTCAATTTGACGTAACAAACAATATCTTGCATTTAGCTTTGCTCTATTTTTTACAAGAAGGAAATAAATTTTGCAAAATAAACTCATTTTTAATAATTCAAGATGCTTTTTTTCATTTTTTTTTTTTTTTTTTTTTTTTTTAAATGTATTCTGTACTTTGGTCAGATAATGTTATTAAAAATTTTACTGAAAAAAAAAAAAAATTTTTTTTTTCTTTAATAAACCTCTGTAAACCCCAGACTATTTTTGTCCCTGACTGTACCTGAAGGTGTAAATGTATTCTCTAAATTTATTTGCTTTTGTGGAAAACACTGAGCAAGGCAACAGTCAGTTGTTTTTCTTGGAATTGACTTCCTTTATAAAGAACAAGACTTGGGAGTTTTCTCCCATGGACTGTATCACCATAAAATGGAGAAATTCAACACTATATGATTTTTCTTTTCCTCTGCTACAGCCAGCTATGGGCAAATTGAAGATTTGTAATGTGAGGAAATCAATAGAAATTCTGAATTAATGTTTTTTTTTTTTTTTGTTTTTTTCCCAAAGAAAAGAAAAAAGGCAAAATCTTCCAACGAAGATCGCCAACTCTCAGTCTGTTGGTTTTTATTAAATCATGAATTTGAAAGAAAAATGAGTTTTTCATTATAAAACGATCAACAATATCATTTTTGTCATTTCACAGACTAAATCTGTTATGGCGGTAATTACTGGTTAGACTACAAAATATTAAATGTTTGGATGTTACCATATTATTAAAAGGGTCTTTTATAAATTTTGACAGCATTCTTAGTTTTTTTCAACATCATAGGAAACAAGCATTTACTAACCTTGCAGACCAAAATTAAAATTGATTCTGAATATTAAATAGATTTTGGCAAGTTGTTATGAATCCCAAGTGATCGATCTTGTCTGCCATATTCAGGAATAACCGTAATGAAATGTGCAATCATTAACACTTCTGATGTTAATTGATTATCAGATATAATTATTTTGCTTTAACTTTGATTGTTTTAATTGTGTATATCTGGGATCAGTAGTGGCAGTGAAACTCAAAGCTAAAAGGTCATTTTTCTTGTCATTGTACATTTGGACTTTAAGGCGGTGAGATGAAAGATTGATATACCACTGGATGTGGCTCTCATGGCTGCCTACTGTGCTGTGTTTTTGCAACCTTTTACAGATATACATCACCAGAATAAGCAAGCAAAACCAGAAATTTGTTGCTTTATATAATTATTTTATATAAAACAAAGCAATATTGTGTGAAATATGAAAATCTCATCACAATAAGGCATTTTGGCTGTTCACTTTTCTTCATTTTATATTCCTTATGATGTTGATGATTCTAAGAATTTTATGAATTACAAAAATGGCCCCTTTTTGCAAAAGGGTAACTTTTGAACATTGACAAATTAAAAACAATTAAAACTGTTAAAAACAATAAAAATGCTTGGCGGGGGTGAGGTTGGCTGATTTAGAATTCAGTGAAGAAGTCATTTTACCTTTTTAGTTAAATGATATTCACTGTCCAAGAATTTTTTTTTTTCTTCTTTGTACTTTATCAAAGCCAATCCTATACGTCTGTTACGAACATGCTGTAAATTAGCAGCATATTGTGTTGCAACTGTCAGTGTGTGAACAACACAGACAGAAACAGGCAAAGGGCAGAGCAAGACTTTGTAGTCTTAATATGTGACGTTTCAGTGATGGATGTACACACACACACTCTTTCTTTCTCTTTCTCTCTCTCTCTCTCCAATGATCGTAATTATAACAATGGTGGCATTGGTTCGGAATGTGAAGTGCAGTGATATGCTTGCCTATTAAATTTTCTTTGAACATGTATTCTCCGTTATTTATTTTTTCCTTTCTCTATTGCTATTCTTTTAATTTTTTTTTTCATTGCTGACTTTCTGTTGCACGTGTTACATTTGGCGACAAACTGTTTACTCCGACATCCAGGGTTTCCTGTACAATCACCAAAGCTAAGCAATGTTGAGCCTGGTCTGTACCTAGGTACTGTATTTTTGGATAGGAAGGTGGTATAATGGATAATGGCCCAGAATTGTTAATCAGAAGCTGAGTTCTAATTCCACATCTTCTGCTCCCAGCTATGGATTTATTAGTAACACTTGTATCACTAAATCATTATTATCTCAAAAAAGGCTTAAAACAACACTGGTTCCCATACAATCACCAAATTTAACAATTTCAAACCTGGTCAGTATATTGGTGCTATAAGGCTGGATGTGCAGGTGGTGTAATGAATAATGGCTTGGAATTAAAACCAGAGTTCCTGTTGAGTATAATGATATGCTCAAATACCCTTGGGAAAGGTATCAATCCACTTCTTTGCCATCCTACTAAAAACAAAAAAAGTTGCATACAAAATATTTAGATTTAGGCATTAAATAACCCATAAAGGTATTGATATGCTACTAAACAAAAACAACCAATCAAATTAAATCAAAAACAAAAAATTCTTACAATCTAGATGTGTTTCCTGGCTTTAGATGGTCTGCAGGCGGTTGATAAGCCATAAAAATGAATCAACAAACCAACTGTTATCCAGTATAAAAAAAAGAAAAGAAACCCATTAAAAGCTGCATGGTCAAGTAGTTGGCAACTAAAATGTCTCCCTGGTCTGGTGAGGAGGGTAAGTGGAAATAAAAAAGCAAGTTGTTAAAGGCCAGAAGAATTCTTCAAAGTCAGTGGACATCTCCACCATCTATGGGTTAAATAACCTCATTAACCTGCAGTTTGCCAAGCAGGATGAAAACCTCTGGATTTGGATTATGTATCATCAAAAGCAAAGTGACTTATTTGTGCTGCTGAGAAGAACTTAAAAATCTTTAAAATTTTCATTTGTTTTTTTTAATCATTTCACCCCAAGCAAAGCAATAAAGCCATTAGGACACAAGGGTTTAGTGAATGTTAGAGAATATGAGAAAAACTACTATTAAGGAGAGAGGACAATAAAAGGACAAGAATTAAGATAGAAGATGACGATTGATATTGCATTTAAATTTTTGAATCTCAAAGTTGACTGGAAAGCAGAAAGCCTGAAGACAGTTCCACAAGTGAGCCATGCACAAGAAGAAACTGTTAGCATAGAACTTACGATTACATCTAACCTTACAAGAACATTTACCATGAAAATATTTATAGAAAAGGCAGAAGGAAGCTACATTCTGGTGGTGGAAAAGTGATTGAAGTCAAGATGCCAGATAACATTGCATCAGATAAGCTTTAAAAACATTGAGGAGCTATCAACAGATTAAAACATTAAAATACTTTTCATGCACCCTAATATTTTATACCATCTTCATTGCTAGTAAAAAAAGCACAATTCACCTAGGAAACTCCATTCTATTTACTTAGCTATTCCCTGCTAAAATTTCTTTTTCTTTATTTTCTTTAAACATAATTCCAGATAAAATTAGTATACAGTATTCAAGTGAATCTTATAATATAAGTAAAATTTGCCAAGATAAAGATTTATGGTTTTGCAGTATGTGATTCAGGCCAGGAAATAACAGATGGTCTGAATGAAATCTAATGTCAATAAGGAACTTTTGTCTTAAAAGGAGTTGATCTGTGGTGACCCAAATATGTATTGGGCTCACTCCAAATGATATCAAGATAGACTTTGAACTCAGTGGCACACCAGAGAAGCCAGTACATCAGAGATGACCTAAAAGGTGACCTCCTAGCAGATTCCACCTTCTTGGCTATCAGTGGCTACCCCTGACAACATAAACAAATGGTTGACACAGCTGAGTTTAGGATCTGCACACCTAGGACAACCAGATGACAAGAAGATATATAAGCACTCTGCCTGAAAAAGTAATGAGAGTGTGTTTTTCTATATTTTTTTTCTATATTTTTCTTTATATGCATTTGAGGATGTGGACACCTAAGTTATAATTGTTTTTATTTATTGCTAGTTTGTTTTTGCTGTAGGAATATGTATGTATGTATATGTGTGTATATATATATATATATATATATATATATATATATATATATATATATATATATATATATATATATACACACACACACACACACATACCATTATCAGTATTATTCAACTGTATTTTTTTATTTCAGATTTTATAATGGTGGATACAAGTTTTAAGATTTTGTCACTTTTAAGCCATTATTTTAAATTGGACCTCAAAGTTGTTGAAGCTGTTTGCAGAATTTAGGAGGAAATAAAAAAAAAAATTATCTGATCCTACCAACCAAAACTGCTTTAAAGCACTTTTCTGAGGGAGTGATTTGTCTCCTGTAATAAAAGCCTAGAATTGGATGATCATCAGTTGAAGATTATGATTTTTTAAAATACAAGATGTATAATGCATAGATGTCTACATGAAATAATCATTTGAGTAAAGATCTGAAAAAAAAAAAACTTGATTTCCACCGATATATGAAGAGGTGCTGAAAAGTTTTTGGCTTAACTCTCAGTTCACAATTTTTTATTGGCTGTTCCAAGAACTTGTAACACCCTCTTGTTTAATAAGTGGAATCAGAGATGGTCTTGAAATATGTATATGAAATAAGTTTTGGCATAAAGGTTGGAAAAAAAAACAAGACTTTTGATACATCCTATTAGATTGAATTCATCAGTTTTTAGCAAATTCACATCAAAATGATTTTACATGTATAACAAAATGACATTTAGTGATTTTGGTGGGAATCAATTTTTATGTGTTTCGAAAGAACATGTAGCTTGCAATACACTTCAGTTCTATATTACAATGAATTTCAGTGCAAACATAATTAGAAAGTCCATATTGAGTTGTTTTATTATATTTTTATAATAAATTATCAGTAATGCATTTCTATCATAAAATGTTAATTTTTATTTTAGGTTGTAACAACAAGAGAATGTTTTTCTTGTCAGAATCCATCTTGCACATTTACAAATCTGCCATTCATCAGTGCATTGAATACTGTTGCCATATCTGGACTGTTGATCCTGTTGTACATCTAGAGATTCTTGTCAAAATCCAAAGAAGGATTTCTAATGTAATCAATCCTGACTTGACATTTTGACTTCAGTCACTTTCTCACCAATGTGACGTGGCTTCCTTCTGTTTTTTCTACAAATATTTTCACGGCAACTGCTCTAACAAACCTTTTTCAGTTTTTTCATTTAAGCATGTTACTAGATTGGAATCTAGGTCCCACCCATTTACTGTTGAAATAGCTAAATACTACTGCCACTTCTACTCCAACAGTTTCTTTTCTTACACTTCCTACCTGTGGAACTCCCTTCCAGTTAGTTGCATACATAACTACAATCTTCAAAAATTTAAATACGGCATCAATCGCCATCTTCTATTTTCTTGAACCTCCATTAATCTTTTATCCTTTCCTTAATCCTCCCTATAATCAGTCTTCTCTCTCACTTTCACTCCCTGTAACCACCTGCATATTAGTGGCATTATTGCCTTCCTTGGGGTGAAATGATTAACAAAATCAAAATAAAGTGGCAATGTCAAAAGAAAAAATGGACATAAGACATGATTGAGACAAGGGAAAGTGTTTTTATTTCCTGTGACTTAAAAAGTTTGATCATTTGCTTGTTCTAGGGTTCCTATAACAGTTATGGGAGACTGAGAGTTTATTTAGTGTATAACACAAAGTAGTAGTTGAGATAGACATGTGGAGAAAATCGACAGGGATATGTAGTTGAGTGACATAGATACTTGGAGGAAATATTCCATGAATTATTGCCATTGCGCTAGTCGAGAGTTAGTCACTGCTGCTGCAGATTTCAGCATTGCTTGTAGTCTAACTTAAGCTACCTGTTGTGGGTATGCATCACTAATGCCATCCTGGTCAAATCTGTCTTTGTAGGTGAAAAGGGTGTTGGCTCAGTGGCTCAGAAACGGTTACTGCAAAAACCATGTGCATCTTTTCTGAAAAGATGTTTTACGACGTTGGTATTTCGGGGTGGTATTCCAAAAGTGGGTGCATGGAACCTTCTCACTTGTGGAACTCTCTTCTGGCTTCTTGCTTTCGAGTCAAGTTTGATCTTCAAAAATTTAAATGCAATATCAATTGTTATCTTCTGTTTCTTCTTTTATTGTTCTCATTCCTTAATAATGCTTTTCTTTTTCTTATTCTTCCACACCCTGTAACCCCCTTGTATCTTAGTGACTTTATTACCTTGCTTGAGGTGAAATGATTAAAAAAAATGAAAAGCAGTTTTGAACTTGCATGTAGCATGAAAATGCATATGAAATTCAGCCCTAGACATTTTTCTTTTCTTCTGCTGTTAAATGATTTGATATTAGTAAATATCACTTCTGACACAGAAAAAACAAGTCTAAAGAAATTTTAAAAAAGAAAAAGTTCTATAGAGTAGTGTTTCCCAACCATTTCATGCTCCATCTAAGCATCTCTAAAATTGTGATGTACGACTCGTCATGTGATACATAATTCTTATTATTCAAAAAGTGAAATCCTATTCATGTTAATTGTAATTATATATGTCTGAATAAATTACAAACATTAAGTTATTTTTATCATAATCCTTTGATATTCAAGAATATTTTTTCCGTATATCACAATTAAATGTGGCAAGAAATGCGATGTAACAGTGAGTATCACTTTTATTTCCCAAGTACTTTCCATCTCTTTCTGAGATCATCATCAGGGGTGCAACTCGTAAGGCAAAAACTATGTGTAGCTATCCATTACTGATGGATCATTTTCTAACTTATTCAAGATGATCTTCGCCCTCTCTAACCTTCTAACTTTTTGTCCTAGAGTAACAAGATGCCTCACACATTTCACTTGCAATTTCATTTTCAAGTCTTTTTTCACTGCTCTTTGGAGTGTTGTAGCTGAAATTCCTCTCTCACGTACCAGATGTCTTATGGATTGAATTGGATCTTTTCTAATTGATCTGTTTAGCTCTAATTTGAAATGATGATTCCTCTTCGTTGCAACCTCCTGATCCAGTTTTACTTTCTACTGTTCCCTCTTTTTTAAACTTATTCACCGTTCTCTTGATGGTTCTTGAATGGACTTGAAGATGGAAGCCAGAGTATAAATGTTGGTACCATTACTGAAGGCCTGAATGATCCTTTTTCCTCTCACCATTGGTAAGTTGGGAAGACAGTGGGGCTGACACAAAATGATTTTAACCTGTTCTATTTTTAGCTGAATAACTCAATGGGTTTTCAGTGATTCTTATTAAAAATGGCGTCAAGATGGCTAAATATCTAATCTGAAAACCTGGAAAAAAAGAAACTCAGTAGTTTTTTAGATATTAAAAATTTTGTGGGATGGACAATTTTGCTGTTGCACCCGATATATATATATATATATATATATATATAAATAAACTTTATTAAATGGATATGTAATTCCTGTTATTAGAGGGACTATGTTTTAGCATACCTTTGTATATTCTCACAAGTTTCCTTAAGAACTTCACACTGCTTATATGCAATAGAATTATCATTTAATTTCATAATATTACGATATTTATAAAAAATATCATGTGACTAATATAAATACACATACATGCACACGTTCTTAAAAATATAAAACAACGTGCACAAAAGCTTTGGGGTGCCATTGTACAATGACCCGAAGCACACGGCACAAAATTATTTATATCTAACCAGGAGTTTCTTTGTGGCCGATAGGTCAAGGCATGTCAGATCTAATAACGGGGCATATTTTTTTTTATTTTTTTATATAAATATAAAAAAGAAACTCTATTAAATGGATATGTAATTCCTATATTACAGGATATATGTTTCAGCGTAACTTTGTATATTCTCACTAGTTTCATTAAGAGCTTGACACTGTTTATATGCAATGTTATCATCATTTGATTTTAGAATTTTACATTATTTCTAAAAATATTGTGTTACTAATATATATATATATATTATAGTATATACATAATTGCACATGTAGATACATACACATAAATATTTTTATGTATGCATACTGTATATGCACCGTATGAATTAACTCACGGTAAGGTCGAGGAGGAGGGACCATACTGAATGCAGCCAAATCCCGAAGACCCCCAACGGCAGAATTGGCAAAGATATACACGATCTTAACGGACTAATCGGCGGAAGTGGTCACCGCCAGTCGTGTTGGCGTAACCAAGGCGGACCTTGTCAGACCAATCATCCGACAGCCCGATGCAACCATGTTGTCAGATCACGTCTTTCTGGTCAAGTGTGTGGGCTTCTCCATCGCACAGAGAACATCCACCAAAATCAAGTTCACACGAATGGCCTCGTCAAACTCTCACTGATTCACAGCCATCTCAGCCACCGCCATCAGAAGAAAGAAAGGGAACAAAGAGAATGAGAGAGAGAGAGAGAGAGAGAGAGAGAGAGAGATAGATAGAATGACGATCACGATGATCGGATGCGGACGATTAAAAATTAAATTACCCTCCGTGGGGTATGCTACCTTATGTTGGGAAACACAATCATACAGTGTTGTCATTTCAAATAGGAAAAAATATATATTTTTGTAATGTGATGTTTACACATTTGTATGATACAAAATACAAAGAACATATCTGGAGAGTAAAACTGAATATTATGAAATGTCTGCTGTAGATGTAAAAGATCTGGAACTTTTATCTCTGTCAGAAATGCTGTGTGATGACTCAAACTTTAACAGAGTAAATCCCACCCTGGGGCCAAATCCAGTGAGTGGTTTTTAACAACAGTAATGAGTGACGTGTTGAAAATGTATCTTACTTCGTTCAAAGTCTTTTTGCAGAGCAGGAATATTGTGGCAGGACTGATGCTTTCTGCTTAAAACATATCGAGTGAAGGTGGAGTGCTTAAAGTTTGTGCATCTGTTCAATTTATGAAGAGATGTGTTTGTTTTGCTTTATTTAATACAAATGTCACAGTTCATGAACTTTTCATCTGGAAAGCAAAGCCATTTGTATTTTGTGAGTCATTGATCGAGAAAAGTTCAATTTTTGCTGGAAGAAGATGAAAAGGATTGCAGTTATTCTGCAGTTGACTCGTCAGCCTCAGTAAAAGAGGAAGCAAACATGGGTACAGGCTGTTCTAAGTTACTCTCGGACTATGCAGGCCATGGAAGGGGCTCATGGGTAGCAATAGCAGAAAATTCAGCTGCAATAGTTTACTGGCTAACAATGGGTTTTATCTTTTTCTTCAGTGGCATGTAAGAATTTTTCCCGGTTGTGTGTGTGTGTGTGTGTGTATACTCGGCAGTGAGAGTGGAATGAACAAAAACCAAAGCTCGAAATAACTGTTCAACAGCTTTTATATTTGGTTGAAAGAGAATGCAAAATAGTAGTAGTGGGGAAAATGTGGGGTTTTCCCTGTTAACAAAATTCTTGAGTAGATGTTTTGTAGAGAGGGATTTCTCTGCTTGTTCCCACAGGAGGAATGGGAAATCTGAACTGTTAGGACTGGTACGAGTCATCTGAAGTAAGGGCTGTATGTAGTTTTTCCGTTGGATAGGTGTCTCGAAGGGAAATTTCTCTCCTGTTCCCACGAAGAACAAGAGAATCTGAAATCAAGCTGCCAGAACAGGGCCGCATGCCTTCTTTTGAACTGGTTATGAAGGTAGAGGCCACTGAATGAGAAAAATGGAAAAGAGGCCGAATAGGGCTCACTCGGCGGTTTTATGACTTCTAGGACTTCTGGTTGTTCCTTACTGATTACTTCCGTTACTGCTACTGCTGAATCGAGCAAAGTAAGGAAGCCCCCACAAACCACAATAGCCAACAAGTGAGATAGTTTGTATAGGCATTCTTATAACTTTTCCTTTCACTTTTCTTCTCGGGAAAAACGGGATCTCGTCTAAAACGTGATGTATGTTTAAACCCAATGTGAGCTTCGCAAAATCGGAGCCATCTTTTAAAGAAATTTCATTAGAGCGAAATTTAAAATATGCAGTTTGGGATGAAAGAAAATACTTTGTCTAATGTCTGTAAGTATTTAAATACTACTAAAATGGATGCGTTTTTTTTAATGAAAGCAAAAAATCATTACTCCTCGTTTTATAAAAAATACCAAAACTCAGGGAATTATTCAAACAAAAATTTCAGTATTTATTATTGAAGGAATTACATACAGAAATTAAGTATATATTATCGTCAGTCATGTCTCCACTTGTTAGTTAAAAATTTGCATTTATTTTTATATACAATATACAATTCTGTGACTTCCGTCAATCCTCTCACACCCTTTAAAATAGCCATACATTGAACGACTGAAACCAAATTTTGGGGTGAAGTTCAAACAGGTAAGGTGGTAAAAAGTACAGTTGGTTTTATTAGGGCGTGTAGCTTAGTACAATAAATTGTCATTAATTTTTTTTTAAATTAAAAGTTTTATTATTTAACATACAAAACATTCCCACTATTTTAAAAACGATTTAATGTTTAAAAAAAGCAAATACTTAATAAAAATGCAATATTTCTTTCTGCATATCTTTTCTTTAAGTTTTTATATATCCAAGAATCCAGTTTCCAGTTTGCCCTGTATTTGCTAGAACTATAAACAAATCACAAAGCTAAACGCTTTTAAAAGTTGGAATTACACTCCAGAAAGAAATACTTACGCATGGCCACTTGTATGTTGCATGCTCAAGAGTAAGAAATCCTAATATTTTATTCTTTGTTGTTAAAAAGAAAAAAAAAGAAAGAAATGTTCTTAAAAAATACTGTTTACCATGAAGTTCTAAAAAATCAAATTAAAGAAATTATTAAACCACGAAGTAGGGTTTTTGTAAAAGTATTTTCCAAACAAATTAGCTTATTCAAATTTCATCGATTGGTTTACGAAATTGAACGAAACGAAAGAGTTTGTAAATGTCGACAAAAATGCTAGCGATAACTTCAACAATACTGTGAGGATTTCAACTCGCGTCAGCCTGTTACAAAAACATTCTAGTGGTTTTCAAAATATGTTTTTTAATATATTTAACAAAAACAAAACAAAAAACAAAATATGTTTAAAAAAATAAAATATCTAAGTACGAATTACAATTAATATCTAATATAGTTCATTTAACAAATGATTTGCATTTTAGTGATTGGCTACTTCAATACTTAAATGTGTAAGGTTTCTTACGGGAACATTTTGTAGAACATGAAATAATGGTGGTGAAAAAGAGTGCTTGCACAAAATAACTTTTGCAATACAAGATAACATTTATTAGAGAAATCAGCAAAAGGAAAGTTTAAAACGGGGGTTTCTTTTATTAGACGTCAATTCTATACACAACGAAATGTTCATGAATAGGTTATAGTGGGAATTTAGTGTGTTTGGTAGCGTTTACAGCCCTTTTAGTCTCAGCGTGGAAAGTTCATGACACCAGTTGGAAAGAGGAAAAACCCAGAAGAGTAAGAGAGAGAGAGAGAGAGAGAGTGTAACTTTAGAGTTCACGTGTTTTTTTATATTCAAGAGCTGCTGCTGATATGAATGTTATTTTATGGCAGCCACTGCTACTATATTTAAGGTGACTACAGTAACCCCTTTCAAGCGAGATGGTCCTACAACAATCTCAAGAAAGAGAATTTTTTTTATTATGTTCCCAGCTCACTTCCAACGTCCGGTTACCGAAGTAACTACTTTGATCTCAAGTCTAACCTACCCACGTTGTGACTTTGATCTTAGGTAGACGAAATCAATCAGTTGTCGGGCCGTAGTGCAAACTGAATCCGAGGTGAAGGTGATATCGCACAAGCATAAGTAAAAGAAGCAATAAAACAAAACTCAAGAGGTTCGAATATGTTGAGAACTAACAAATTATCTTTATCCGTTTGTTATATACAGGAGTGTGTTTATCTCCCAGCCCGTTTTTATGGATTTGTGACACTTTTGCGTTTTTTAAGCAATTTTTTTTTTTTATCTTAAGTCGTTCGTCAATATAACTTGCTTTTTGTAGGAAGTCGAAGTCGGAAGGACGTGGAATTTCTCGGTCAGCTTCTGCTAGGCAACACTCTGACTGTCCGGAACTGAACTCCAACTCCAACTCCAACTGCGAATCCACTGCCTAGGAACGTTCGTTTATATGGGTACCGACCAAAACCCGGTGTGGGCCTGACGTGGTTTGGGTTCCTCGATAATTCTCGATTCTCAACAAGAATTCTCTTTGTTTTTAGGCCAGGAAAATTAATTACTTCCCATTTTTGGAAGATTAATCACTTTCCATTTCGGGGGTTTCTCCCTCGTCCGTGAGGGAAGGTCGAAGGAGAATTATCCTCCTAGACTCTTCCTCTCTCACATTGTATCTCATAACAATCCCTTCAGTGGGTATTAACAACTTCTCCGCCTTTCTCATACATTCACCTCCGCCTATCATCCATGCTACCACTTGACCAATGATCTCTCGGCAGTGTGACTAGACTGGCCCTCTTAAAATTATTATCCAGAATTTTGTTTACAAAATCCTTTTATTCTTTTTTCCTTCGGCCAAAATATTTTTTTCACAAACCCCAGATTGCCAAATAATTCTTATCACATCTTTCTTTTGGGGACACCCAAAATTCACTTAGTCAGGTCTCTCTGCCGACTCATCAATCACTGTCAAAACCCGACATCTGGCTTCTCTGCTAAGTCAACTTTTAACTGGGTAGTCCGTATTTTATCTGAGAATCAAATTTTTTATTTTTTTCATGCCTTAAAATCCTCTTATCCCCAGATGCCCATTTTCGAGGACGCTGTGTCTGACGCCAACAGTTTGAAAAAGTAATAATACGATTTTCTTCCTCATGCCAGAATTTTAACACATACCAGATGAATTCCCTTCGTTGGTCCCAGGAATCAAAATTAAATGATATCTCTGAAAGATAACTAATATTGATTCTCTCTGCCTGTATCGCGGGTCTCAAGCTGAAATTTTTTTTATGACCACCTTGTGTCGACCGTCCTTTGTTTTTCTTTCTGAATTCTGTTTCCCTTGGCGCCTCATTCCCTTAACATGACATTAATCAGTTTTGACAGAATCTCATATCTCGCTTTTTCTTACGGATTTTCTGTCTCGTGCTAATAGTATCTTTCTTCGTAAATAAAATCAAATCTTCTTTTTAACGTCGCTCAGTCTATCTTTCGATATAGCTCTTTCTCGCCTTAAGTCTTTCCTGTTTTTAATTTCTATGGTTAATTTGCCAATTACCATAGCTAAATAGAGTCATAATCCTCCCCAACCTATTTTGTCATTTACTAGTAAATGACACCTAAATCCCAATACACTATTTAGCATGCATCATGCATCTGTTCCATGCAATTCTATTCTTCTTTTCCTTTTCATGGTTTCTTTCGTGATCCGTCATTTTTTTCTTCTCTGCTACGTGCAATGCAATGTTCCTTTCATTTTTTTTTCATGCAATTTAAAGTTCTTTCCATCTTCTTCTGTTTTACATGTAATGTAATGTTCTTTTCATTTTCTTTTTCATGCAATTTAAAGTTCTTTCATCTTCTGTTTTACATGCAATGTAATGTTCTTTTCATTTTCTTCTTCAGGCAATTTAAAGCGTGCGTGTGCTTGTGGGTGTATGTGTGCCAATATTTTTCTATGCTACAGGAGGTTTTTCCGTCGTACGTGTCGGTTCCACTTTAGCTTCTTCTGTTGGCTTTTCTACAATTTCCTCGTTGATTCTGTATGGGTAAAGAACACTGCTTGGCATCTCCCTTTCGAGTTGCTGCATGCTCATTTGATTACCACGAATTAATTCTCTCCTACTTCTAATTTTCCATACTGCCATACCCCCTATGGCGATAATTATGAATGTACCCATCATTGCTGACCAACTTATCGCGATCTGCTCATCATCCTCCCAAGCCACATCTTCCTTTCCCAACGCATTTAACTTGTCCCTCAACTGATCCATATCGATCTTTTCTATCGGCTTCATTGGTACTGGCATTTTATTCAAGGTAACATTGGGGAATCCCATCACTATTGGCTCCCGCAACTCTGTACAATTGACTAAGCTTCTGCCATCGTCATCATCAGTGTGGCTACCACCATCATCATCAACCCTTTCATTTTGGTCATTCCTGCAAAGCAACACTATTCTCTTGTTTTTATTCTTCTTAACGATTCCGTTTTGTTCAATTCTTCACTCAACTATTCCATAATTTCTTTTCTAAGTTTGTAACCCTTCAGCTCTTCCCTCCCCTAACTCCTAGCAGATTGAATAGTCCGGACAGGCGCCCCCCTCACAAGGCCATAATTTCATGACACTACTGCTGGCCAGTCAACAGTGCCACAATCCTCTTCTGTCCTTCGTGAGGTGCAACCTGCGCCTCCATCCACTCTATCCACATCCACCACAGTCAGCCAGTAGGTTTTTGGATGAGCCATTGTCGTTATCTGTCGACACCGAACGCTTCTATTCTTCACAGCCTTCTTTGTTCTACTGAGATTTGGGCTTCTCCATCCCTCTCAATATCATCTTCAGAGGTAAGATCCTGTTTGACCTCTAACCTTCACTCAGTGTTCAATTCCTCTTCAGGAGGTGTTTCGTCCCTTTCCTAATCTCTTGATTCTTCCTTCTGCTTCGAGTCTTGGACTTCTTCATTACTTCTTGACTCAACGTCTAGATCTCTCTTGTTTCTTAGTTAATTAGTTAGCCAATTACTATAGCTAAATAGTGTCACAAGTCCAAATGGCGTTGTAATAGCTGTCTTCTTTATGTCAGTATCCTCTTCGCGTATCTGATTGTAGGCTCGAATGAAGTTAAGTTTTGAAGAGATTTTAGTTCCATGTAGTTATCTGGTAAAATCTTGAATATTAGCAATTGGGTATCTATCAGGAAAAGTAATTGCGTTCAGTTTGCGGTAATCAAAACCACAAAGTTTCCATGAGAATGATTTCTGTTTTACTACCATGTATAGAGGTGAAGACCACTCGCTTTTCGAAGGGCGAATTACTCCGAGGTTGGCTAAGTGCTGGAATTCCTGTTTGGTAATCTTGAGTTTATCAGAGGCAAGTTGACAGGTGAACCAGTTGCGGTGTTTTGATGTCATGCTTTCATACAGGGATGTTGAATTTTGGCTTCGCTTATGTTTTGATAATTGGACAATATTTCCGAAAATTATGAATTTTCTTCTGCTGTTGCAACTTTGGGACTAAGAAGCATTGCAGACTTTAAGTAGCCTTTGTGTCAATCAATTGTTATCTTTTAATATCGATTAACAGACCATAATGGTGCAAAGAATTCGTACCCAGTATTGGTGTAGTAATGTCGACCATGATGAAAGTCCACTGGAAATCACATGCTAGCGACAAATTAAGTGTCATGCATTTATGTTCATATGTATGTAAATTCGAACCATTTACCGCTTGTAATATGAGTTTTCCCGGGTCCTTTAATTTGTCTGACTGGGAAGCTGGGATTAATGACATCTCTACTCCTCTATCAATCAGGAATATTGTTCATGGATTTCTGTCCATTATGTGGAAGAGTCGACTTGAATTTGAAATTCCAACGTGTCTTGCCGATAAATATTGTTGGCTTATTCATCTCCCTGGGACTTGTAATTGCAATGAATTGTGCGTTTTATATTCCTGTCACCGAATCTTTTGTGGTAGTAACAGATATGGCCCCTTCCTCTTGACTTGCTCCTCTATTGTTATCTGCTCCTGACGAACTGCAATGCTGGTTTCTTTGCAATTGTTGCATTTTTTTTTAGTCAAATCATATTTTTGCCTTTTCAACAATTTATTTTCCTCCTATATTTGGGTGATGTCATCACTAGGAATCCGTGCACTTGCAACTAGGTTGTCTTGGGTCAGCTTATTGTCTCCCATTGCCATTAAGGATACCTGAACCATTTGTAGGGCCTTTCCTATAAATGTGTTGTAAAACACTATCATCCAACATATTGACGGACAGAGTCTATAAACGACGCAGAAGTCGAGATGGTTTTATATCTCCCAATGATTCAGTTTCCGATAATCAGATAGTGAAGTTCGGAGTATTAACTTCTCTTTTAATTTGTCGTACCTGTTGCTTTGTAGTGACCTTATCAAGTGATCCCTTAGATACGTGTATGTTTCTTGATGTTTCAGAAACTACGCAAGCAATTTTTTGTTTTTGTGATGAAATATTTTTCATCGGAAAATGGCTTCCAAGCGGATAAAAAACAGTTCCGGATCATTGTTAGAGAATCGAGTTATGTTTTCAAAGGTAGCAGCTAATTTGGGTTCCTCATTTTTTTGTTGTGTGTAAGTTTGTTCTTAAGCAATTTTATGAGTTTTGTAAAAATAAGTGCACATGCATATGCAGTGTCAAAAGAATGTAGCACATAAAATATTTTTTATTCACCACTTAATGATATTATAGAATATTATTTTGTAAAAAATATTATGAGAATAATGGAAACAAACACAATAAGGAGATTCAGAGTAGGGCAGAGATGTTGCTCATTTCGTAAAAGTAAATTTATTATTTTCCTTATTATTATTTATGTATTAATTAACTCGAGATAATTTGATATTTACCTCAAACACTGCCTTCCTTAAAAAATAAATAATTTACGAGGCTCGCTGTATGTGTTTGAATAGTAGTAATTAATTCAATAGAATGTTGAGGAAAAAAAAAGAAAAATGGCGAAAATTAAATGGAGACACTTGGTCAGTGGCAGCGTTTTCCCCATTATTTCACGATTTGTAAGAAGATTTATGAAAGAGAAAATTATATATTTATTTTAACTATTATGGGTCACCGTTAAAGTTTATAAAATATTTTATCATAAAATATCGTTAATTCAAAGTCCAGTTTCGTGAAAGATTTTTTATTTTTCTCCGAAAATTACTAAGAGAAAATCCTGCATGCAAAAAATTTCAAAAATGAAATACAAAAAGGAAAATATATGTAGTTATTGTAAGTAATACTTATAGAATGTAGCACAATGTTATTTATTTATCAAAAAACTGTTTAAATTAAAACTTGTGAAACCTTTACAAGAGTGAAGTTTTAATACACTATTTTTTAAAGAAAAAAATAACACGTTCTTTTTTAGTATAATTTTTTTTTTGTCGTGATCACCAGTTTAGTGATTAGCTACTTCAATAATTAAATGTGTAAGGTTTCTTACGGGAACATTTTGTAGATCATGAAATAATGGTGATAAAAAAGAATACATCCACAAAATAAAAGATCAATTGATTTGCAATACAAGATAACATTTATTAGAGAAATTAACAAAAGGAAAGTTTAATACGAGAGTTTCTTTTATTAGACGTTAATTGTATACACAACGAAATGTTTATGAATAGTTTATAGTGGGAACTTTGTTTGTGTGTAGCGTTCACAGTCCTTTTAGCTTCAGCGTGGAAAGTTCATGACACTAGTTGGAAAGAGGAAATACCCGGAAGAGAGAAGGTTCACGTGTTTTTTTTTATATTCGAGAGCTGCTGCTGACATGAATTTTATTTTAAGGCTGCTACTGTTACTTAGTCACTACAGCGTTCAATTACAGAAATCAGTTACAGTTTAAGTTAAACGTAGACGCATCATTGGCTTGATGTCCTTCTTTACTTAGAATCAACAGATAACAAATCCCTTTTTAGTATCTCATAACTTTTACGGGGTTGATTATATGCAATGCATTTTTTTATCATGGGAAATTTGAGGCGTGTCCCTGTGACGCACAGATAGAGATTTTTTTTTTAATTATTTTTCAGATTTTTATGCGCCAGGGACACAGGATGCACACCTAGCAGCGTCTCTGGGGGTCAAGTCTTACTCATTCATCACATTTTGGGGGTCAGAACAAAAGTTTGTGTCTTTTTAAAGTGAATTTCAAAGATAATATTTAGTTCAGGGGGTCACAAATTGGGGTGAATCCCCCAAGGAGGAATATCAGGAGGATCTTTTTTCTTGTTTTTTGTTTACAGAATTTTGTTTATTGAATTCTAATTCCCTGGCATTCTATTGCACTTTTTCTTTAAAGAAGTCTACTTCAGTTTATTTATGTAATAATTAACTATGAATTAAAACAAATTACTCTACAAGCATTAAGTTTTAAAATCCATCAACATTTTGTATTGCTATTAAATCTGTAAAACTTTTCAATAAAAATAATCCATGTAAATGTATATATGTACTAATATGGAAAAGAATGAACATCGTTAATATATTCATATGCCGCTAAACAAAACCAACCAACAAACATCAGTCAGTGGTTCTCATGTAGTTTTTACCAAAAGTTAGAATGTCATCCCCACCCGCCGACTAGTTAAAGTATTCAATCTCAGAGTATGTAAATATAAAAGTGGACATTGAGGTAACAATCTTAAACAGCGGCAACAATCTTAAACGCAATTGTCAGGCCAAGTTGTGTTGTATTTTAGATCGACTATTTCTATTTTATTGCACTGATGCATTATGGGATTATTCTAACGGTTATTTGCTGGGCAGTAACGCTTATCTTTCAAATTATTCTCGGGGTAACGCTTATCTTTCTTGGGGTTATTGAGTGAAAATAATTGTGGATTCGAATGTTGTTTTCTGGTTACTTTATAGTGTTGTTTGTTAACTTTATTATTGTTTGCATTGTTATTTGTTGTTGATTAGTATTATTATTACGTTTAATTATTAATATTACGTTTGTCTTTATGCGTGCATTCGTAGTTAATTTTTTATTATTTACTTAATTTATTATACTTATTTATTTTTATTTAATTTATATATATTTTTTATCTATCCTTATTTTCGTTCGTTTTTAGTTTTCCATTTTAAAGTAACATAGTAAAAAATTATTTTGTGTCTGCATCTTGAGATGAATTATGATCATTTATTTAGTAATTTGTGTTGGTCTGGGAAGGTAATTATAGCTATTTTTTTTCCAGACAGTGTTTAAAGATTTTTGGAAATATTGTTGTAGGCTGATACTGTTTTCCTTATTTTCCATGATGTTTTTGCTGTGATTTATTTTATAGGATATAAATTCCTATATTTTATGGCCAATAAGTGAAGCACAAAGAAGTAAGAGACGTTTACAAATAAATCCTACTAAATTCAGTAGATACGAAAAAATGTTACAATTCTGTACAAACACGGCTCCAAAATGAAATAATTGGTTTCTGGAATCTGATTAGATATGACAAATTACGAGATGTGCTCTCTTCGACGTCCGTGCAGTTGTACTTCAAATGACCTGGAAATAGGTCAGGGCTTAGGTTACTCAATGCATTCTCGCGCAAAACTCCGCGATTCGGAGCCAAACGTCTTGTCAGTGTCAGTGAGGACCAGATCTGAAACGGAACAGTCAGCCAGCAGATTTGCAACGACACAATTGACGAAAGACAGTCAGCAAACCAGACCATGCCTCGCTAAACAGTTTAGACACATGTTACCATGACAACGCGTATGTCAGCGATGTCGTTTCTACATACAACACCACGACAAAAGTAAATTTCGTATCCTCTCTCTGTTCACTGTATTTTGAAAATTCTGCTATCGCACGCAGTCAGTCGGCATTCACATACATGTTTCATTAGCGTGTTCTTCACGCACCCATATTGGCGTACAAATCACTTACAACTTTGCAGACTCACTTGCAACAAAATGACTTCGAACTTTGCAGACTCTCAACAATCCACATCGAACTATTGGTCTCTTCATGGTCACAACAAATAACATTGAATTCTCATATGTAAATGCCTGTATCTGACTGTATAAATGTTATTGTCATTTAGCTTTATAGACCTGACTATATAAATATTATTGTCATACTTAGCTTTATAGACCTGACTATATAAATGTTATTGTCATACTTAGCTTTATAGACCTGACTATATAAATATTATTGTCATACTTAGCTTTATAGACCTGACTATATAAATGTTATTGTCATACTTAGCTTTATAGACCTGACTATATAAATGTTATTGTCATACTTAGCTTTATAGACCTGACTATATAAATGTTATTGTCATACTTAGCTTTATAGACCTGACTATATAAATGTTATTGTCATTTAGCTTTATAGACCTGACTATATAAATGTTATTGTCATACTTAGCTTTATAGACCTGACTATATAAATGTTATTGTCATTTAGCTTTATAGACCTGACTATATAAATGTTATTGTCATACTTAGCTTTATAGACCTGACTATATAAATGTTATTGTCATTTAGCTTTATAGACCTGACTATATAAATGTTATTGTCATACTTAGCTTTATAGACCTGACTATATAAATGTTATTGTCATTTAGCTTTATAGACCTGACTATATAAATGTTATTGTCATACTTAGCTTTATAGACCTGACTATATAAATGTTATTGTCATTTAGCTTTATAGACCTGACTATATAAATGTTATTGTCATACTTAGCTTTATAGACCTGACTATATAAATGTTATTGTCATACTTAGCTTTATAGACCTGACTATATAAATGTTATTGTCATACTTAGCTTTATAGACCTGACTATATAAATGTTATTGTCATTTAGCTTTATAGACCTGACTATATAAATGTTATTGTCATACTTAGCTTTATAGACCTGACTATATAAATGTTATTGTCATACTTAGCTTGGTCTTCTTTTTATGCGAAGATCATTTCCACGCGTTGTTTATTATTTTGTGTTTTATTTGTGGACATGACACTCGGATTTTAATTTTCCTCCTAAAGAATGACCCCACAATTTTGTTTTTTTAATTTCCTATACATGTGCTGTTCTCGTATTTATTACTCGAAAAGGATGTTTTGCGTACGTTGGTTCCAGGGTTATTTAGCTACTCCCATGTATGTTTTTTCTTCGTTCTCTGCTGATTTTACAGTGGCATGATATATTACATTGTTCTGCAAGCAATTTCTGTTTAAGGGACATTCGTTTTTTGCCCTGCAGTTACATATGGGTTTAATTTATGAAGTAGTTTGTTGCTGGTTTTCTTGTGTCTTTTTATTATTTATGTCATGTTTTCGGTAAAAGTATAGAATCGTCCATATTTCACACGAGATAAAATGCACTCTTCCATCAGAATCAGTTTTAACCAACCAACACCTCGTATTGCAAATCTCGACTTACTATTGGTTGAGACATGTAACAATTGTCGAAAAACTGTTTTCGCGTCCAGTTCGCTGCAGCCTATTTTGGTTTCCAGAAACAAATAAAAAGGACCATTTCGACCCAATTCACCAGTCAGTCAATAAACTTCAGAGAGGTGCCACACAAATCCACACGTGTCACTACTTTGACTAAAGATATTTTTCGCGTGTCAAATGCTGACAAACACAGAACAATCCAAGGTAAACAACTCTGGAGAATTTAGACAATTAAACCCTACTTTATTCACGCATACAAATTCCTACTTTATTCACGCATACAAATTCCTACTTTATTCACGCATACAAACTACACAAATTTCTGTATAAATAATATTTTCCATTTTACTCTGACCAGTTCTTAAACACTTGAACAAATTTTGAACTGTAAATCAATAAGAAACCCAGTTTATCAATGGTCAATTTCTTGCATTATCAAACTACAAGTTTTCAAATTGTATATTAATTGTACATAAATGCATGTTGTTCTATCTATTGAAATCTCATAATCGGTGTTCCTTACTCAATTGCCTTGTGATTGATTCGTTTTTTGAATGTCTATATTCTATATTGTTGCCGATTAATATGGTGAACATGCCCGTAAAATAACCATCTTAATATAAAAACCTTCTGATACCAAATTCAAACTCATAGCAATCCCAACAAAAGTGTAGCTGATTTTTACTGTGTTTTTGTTGAATATATTGTGGAAAGTACTTGATGGGGGAAATTTTTGTGTATCAAAGCAACCCACGTGTAACTGTAGATAGACAATACCCCAGAAGGAGCAAACAATCGAACCTTGAAAATAACGCGAAATAAAACTCTTTTTTTATTTAATCATCATTACGTCTTCTCCATTTGTTTTATTATCAACGTTAACGTTTTTAAAGCCACCGTTAAACTAAACACGTTTTCACAGTTTAATTCTGCAGTAGATCGATATCTGCTGTGGCATTCCAGTGGGATAAGCGAGGCTTGATAATATTTTTAGGATCAGTTCAGGATTAACCTTAAACTTAGCATGTCTACGATTTGGTTCAATGTTGTTATTGATGCCAAAGTTATCGGCCTATAATGACCACAGTAGCCACTATGCTTCCACGCACGCACACTACATTTTCTCACTCATAAATTTAAGTGTAATAAAAAATATTGGTTATTGTTTATTAAAGTGTAAAACTGGATTTCTGTTGCAAATTCTTTGTATATTTCAGAAAACACGAATAAAAAATTTCCATTTTTAGTGGCTTTTCTTTTACATTTGTTTTATTGCAAAATTTTATTTGATGAGTTATTTCCCCTTGTAGATTAGCCTGTGATGATACACATTCATAATAAATAAATTAATAAATATTAATGTTTCAAATATTTCAAGTTTTTATTAGGAGAGATTGCAAAAAGACAAATCTTACTAAGAGCTACAAAGGACAGGAGATTGTGGAGAGCTATGATCGCCCACGCCCTGAAAAGACACTACGTATTGAATAGATACCACCCAACAAACATCAAAAGATCCTTTTGTTCTCGAAATAAAAGCAAAAAGTTGCTACCTCCTGTTTAATAATATTTGCCAAAAATCAGGGAATTATCCGATTCAAACGGAATTTTCAGTACTTTTTAAGAATGAATTGCTTACCGATTAGGTTATTTTATTAGAAAACTTTGTGAGAATATTATTTTGGGAGTCTGTGTTACCCACTTTTTGATATTTCGTGTGTACAGTGTACTTTTTTTTATCATTTTTTTGTTTACAGTTATGTGGAATCTTCCACAACAAACCAACCTTACCTCTTTATAGGAAATGCACTCTTCCTATCTGGTAAGCAAAATCCTACTTTCACATAAATATAACAAGTATTCATTGGTCAATCACCTCTAATCTTGCTTGCTGATTGGTCAGTTTCGACCAATCAAACCACTTGCACGCGACCAATCTATTTTCCCGCTCATATACTGTGATCCTCTCACGTGGTACACGGCCATTATATAAACCGAGCACGTGTGAACTTTCGGAGTAGTACTTCTCATTCCTTGCTACCAAGTGCCAAGATGTAACCATCAGGAACTCCCCTCTTAGTCATTGCTGACCAGACGTTAAAGATAATTACGAACATTCATCCACCTCTGAAATCACTCCTGAACTTTTACCAATTTTAGAACTCACAATTCCAAACTTTATTCTTCTAAATTACAAGTTCAATATTACTTCTTCTTAATATGAACTCCGGTACAGCTATTACCAAATCAAAGGGACACGACTCTGTCCTACCTTTTCAGTTCGTATGCTTGTACATCAAACATTAATAAATCTAATTGTTATGTTTTGAAATCATTCCGTTGAGTTTCGTATCTTATTCTATGTATGAATATAGAGATCTTAATCATAGTGGAAATCGTTAATTTTCGAGCAGCCTATTCTCAACAAGTATTTACCCATTATAATTAACACATCCACTACAGTTATAAAAAAAAAATTAATTAATTTAAAATTTTTTTTTTTACATTGTTATATAAAAATTCCCTGAAGATGTTATTTCAGGATAGAACCCACTACTTAGTCGCAATTGAGCGAGACAAGCATGTAACCATTAACATCGGCAACTTCGCCTATGTTAGTAGCAACTCCGTTATTTTAAATTTTCTTAAATTTGGAATTTAAAAAAAATATATAGAATTGCACCCAATATATTGGGTGCAATTTTATATTTGATAACATGAAATAATAATAAAAAAAAAGACAATGAATTAAACCAAAAAGAATCATTTAACTAAAAACAAAACTACTAAATGAATAAAAATAAAATTATTAATTCTACTAAGTTTAATAAAAGCGTATAAAAAATTCTATAATTGGTTATATGGTTAAAATTCATTTATTTTAAAAGCATAAATACCTATTTCTTGTTTATTTTACTGCTGATATCCCGTATTTCTTTAATTTTATTTTTATTTTTTATTTTTCGCACATTTTAAGAGTAAAAACTGCAATTATAGTACATGTTTTAGTTTTTGTGTGTTTATGAAGCCACAGTCTACCATGCGTAAATAAACGTTAAACGTTATTTTCATTACATTTACAATCCTTAAATTTACTAAATGATTTCGAAATATATCTCTAGGATAAATATTGAAATTTTAAGAGATTTTAAATTTTTTGTTTATTTTTTTTACACAATTTTCGTCTATGATTCGATGCGATGAGCGACGAGAAAACGTGCGAATGTTTTAAAAATCCCCAAAATATTTAATAACATACGGAAATGAATTTTCTTTTAATACGGATTAGCTTTAGGCTATATCTTTCCAATAAACCAAAATTTGACTTCAAGGAAGACATTTAAATTATTTAGGATTCATTTTTCATTTTTTTTTTTTATAAAGTCCGTGGTAGTAGATTAGAAGTAGATATTTAAAATCATTTTTAATTCAGGATTTACCTCCCTTTATATGTTTTTGTAATAAATGCGTATTTGAACAACTTATAGTTCAAGGGGAAGTAACTCGCTAAATAAAATATTTAATTCACTTTTTTTTTAATTTAATTTATTTAAGTTAAAAAATAAAGAAAAATAACTATTTCAAGAACTACTCTGCGTCTTATATTTCGGTGTTTGAATTACTCGTGCAAGACAAATAATTAAAACTCCTGTTTGACAAATTAGCCTCCTGATAGCCACAGTACGAAATATATAAACTAAAAAGTATTATGATTTCAAATCTAAATAATCTCAAAATATGAATATTTACTTTCAAAGTGTTCTTTTTACAATTTTACAAAATATGGCAGAGTGTTATACAGTGTACGTGTTAAGATGAGTGTTTGTAGCGTGCAATACGAAGACGGAAATGAACACGAAGAATATAGTCAATCATCAAATGACAAAGAAAAAAAAAAGATTTCTAAGTCGGAGGATTCGCGCATCCTTTCATAAATTAATCTTTTGAAAATAAACATTTAGTATTTTTCAACCAACGGGTCGCGTTTCCGCTGAAAATAAAAACATACTTCGTGATCCCTTTGAAGAGTATATAAGTAAAGTCTCTATACGGATAAAACCAGTGAGGACGGCAAAATACAACAGCCGCTTACGACGCGTACAGCTTAAAAGACATTCCTTTACTCATTTACCCATCTTCCTCTCCACTTACACTTTCCTTCTCTCTTTCGCCCTTGCCTCTTTTTTGCTCACGCATACACAAAGAAATAACATTTCTTTTCACCTTAATAAACTGCTACAAACAAGAAACTTTAACACTCATTCACGCTGAGAAAATTTTAGTTGTAAAATAATAATATATTTTTTATATTTTAAAACGTTTTTCGCCTTTTTCTTTGTTGTGGATTGATTCAAATCCGCAACAGGTTTAAAAGAAAGTGAATTCTTTGGTAGTGCAAAGCTCAAAAAAGAAAAACATACACTTATACCGATGGTCATCCCTTCAACGGATATAAGAAGCAACTGAAGCAGTAACCCGAAATGTTTGTAGACCGGAACTATTTTTCCAATAAAAATCAATGGAGAGAGAGAGAGAGAGAAAGAGAGAGAGAGAGAGAGAGAGAGAGAGAGAGAGAGAGCAATAAAATTGGAAAAGAAAAGCACGTCACAACACACAAATGTTTACAACATGGCGGTTGACTCAAAAATTATTCCTTTCGGTTTAAGTCGGTTCGCCAATGTTGTTCGAGAACCGAAAATTTGTTCGATAACCGAGGCATTTTCATTTCGAATTTTCTGTTCCAAAACCGATTTGTTCGACATGTAAGACGTTCGAGAACCGCGTTTGCACTGTAGTTTTTAATATTGCATAAATCTAATCTGCCGAACAATATTTCCGTTCCCATCCCTATGTGAGCTCCTTTGACAATTAGTACTTTTATCAATCTTTTGTCCATTGAAGTAGTCAAACTTTGAATTGTATATGGAATTGTATTGGAAGTCACATTCATTATTTGCTGTTTCAGTTCTTCTTTATTGTTGTATTGCTTTCCTCCTTTGCACAGCTTCTTGACAATTCCCGAAAGGTTCTCAATGCAGCTGAGGTCTGGAGATTTAAGCAGCCATTCCATAAACCGCTTGCCTTCGAATCCTTTCGCTCCAGAAATGCCTTTGTTAACTTAGCTGCATGCGATGGTGGAGTGGGGGGCATTGTCTTGCATGAAAATCATCTTCAATGTGAAACTTCGTGATTTGTACGAGGGTATGAACTTTGATTTAAAAGATTTGACGTAGTTTTCGCTATTCATTTTCTGTCCCTCTTCTACGAAGAAGGGTCCAACGATGATTGTCACTGAAAACATAACTCCTCCTCCTCCACCTTGCTGACCGTCTGAAGTGGGTTGAGCGTCCGTACACTGTCCTCCGCCAACCACTCTTTGGCGAAGGAGTCAGGACCATCGATAGTAGCTCGACATTCATCCGTGAATAAAACAGCTAAAATCACATTTCATGAAGGCATTTGTCCATGAAATTCTTTTCTTGATGTTTGCTTTCAATAAAAGAAAGCTCGATTGGACTTTTGCAAACTCATTCAAGATATTATTCCTTGTAGCTCTGTTCGTTCTAGGTACACCAGATTCTTGAAATATCTTCTTGCTTGATCCTAACGGATTTTTCTTCAAAATCCGAGTTATGTAAAAAATATTTCGTGTTAAATAGCTGGGGAAATTCTCATAGCTCTAAAAAAATCATTATTAGTACAACCCTTTTCATGGATTATACTCTTTCATTATTTTTATTTTAAAATAAAATTTGTTTTTCTGATATTCATGAACTTCGAGTGTTGTCGTCTGCTTCCGCCGCAGTATTGTTTACTTTACATCGAATGTTGTTAACCTTCATGTTAGACTTGTTGTCGCTTGTTCCCGAATGTCTTGTAAACAAGCCGTAGACTTTTTAACTTCGTTTTTCCGATATATAAGCACATCTGCAGTATGGTAAAACTTTGTACATGGGTGAAAACAGACAAAGAAATATTTAAAAGATAACCACGTGCCTTTTCTATAAATACTTTCACGCTAAGTGCTTTAATGAGCTTTTCTCTTTCCTCTTTGGGGCTAGTTTTTAGAATTGTTGTTTTATTCCCCTCCCCCCACAGACAATGAATTATAAATATGGGGACTAGTTCGTATTTTCATAGAGACAGTGAGGTATTATGGTGGATGTAGTAAGAAAGGTACGTATGAATGTGTTGTTTTGGTGTAAGGAATATTGTTCGTACGATTGGATCAGTGTTTGCGGCTAGCTAAGTTATAGTTAAGACAGAAGAAGACTGTCCTTTCCCCAATCCCCTTTTCGGCCTTGTGCCACATTTCTGTATTAAACAGAATAAATATCGCTTTCCTCTTTAGTACCTAGACTTTATAAATTTATTCGCAGTACTAGATGGGCAGCTAGGTTTCATGATTTTACAGTTGAAATGAGATGTAACCGTAAGTTCTATGCTAACAATTTATATTGTAAAGTACAACAAGAGTGTGTTGAAGTTGGTGGGAAACACCTAACCGATTGCTTCCCAAGCAACTACGAGGGTAATAGGCAGAGAGGGGAAAGAGACGGAAGGTAACAAAAATAATACTGCCTTGGAAATCACAGCAACTTTAAGGAATAAAATGCCCACAGTACCGACTTCACAAGATACCGTGTCTTGCCAATTGGTGGTTTTCCCGTTGCTTTTATTGGCATGAGGCATCTTATAAAAACCCGGATCTTGACCAACTGCAGAGCGGTCCGTAACCAGACATGCCAAGCTGTCTCGCAGCTAACAGGGAAGATCCGTATGTAACTGCTGTTGACAGACATGTCCGCACGCGATCCGGGACCTCTTTGGCATCTGTGCCGACGCGTGTTCAACAGGGATATGTAGATGAGTGGCATAGAGGAAATATTTCACGAATTATCGCCATTGCGCTAGTCGAGAGTTAGTCACTGCTGCTGCATATTTCATCATTGCCTGAAAACCTTGTTGTTGATGGTCTGAGCAGTCATGTAGTCTAACTGTTATGCTGCCTGTTGTGGGCATGCGTCACTAATGCCATGTTGGTCGAATCTGTTTTCGTAGATGAAAAGGGCGTTGGCTTTATAGTCAGTGGCTCAGAAACGGCTGCTGCAAAAACCATGTGCGCCTTTTCTAATTGGACAGAAAAGATGTTTTATGACCGTAGTATTTTTGGGTGGTATTCCAAAAGTGGGTGCATGGTTCCTTCTCACTTGTGGAACTCTCTTCCGGCTTCTTGTTTTTCAGTTAAGTTTGATCTTCAAAAATTGATATGCAATGTCAATCGTTATCTTATATCTTCTTAATTGCAGTTCTTTTATTGTTCTCTCTCCTTCTTAATGTTTTTTTTTTCGTATATTTCTTCACACTCGTTAGCCACTTGCGTCTTAGTGACTTTATTGTCTTGTTTGTGATGAAATGATTTTAAAAGCAATAAAAGCATTTTTCAACTTGTTGTAACCTAGAAAGTGTTACTGAATGAGGAATAACTAAAACGTAGGTTGGAAATGAAATGGTAATCTTTATAACATCAACAAAATACAATACTCGCCAGCGGCGTGAATTAGGTAAACCACTGCTAGTAGTGGATTATTTAGCATATTAACCCTACTTACAATAGTGTTCAATGTATTTATGAGGATTGGGACATACCTATTAGTGTTCATAGATTCGGTATATAAGACTATAATATTTTCTTTTTCTCATATTCTCTCGTACACGCATTAACTTTAGTGGCTTTATCAACTTGCTTGGAGTGAAATGATAAAAACAAAAACAAAACAACACTTTATACACATATTTACCGAACTTGAATGCAACATTTCAAGCAGCGAAGAGATAGAAAATATTATCGAATTAAAATCTTATTTGACAGCTATGCCTTGCTTCAGTGATTTTACATCGGGTAAGCTCTGTGCAAACAAATTTGTTTCTAATTTCACCTTCTCCTATCTGACTTCCTTCCTCTCACGGAGCACAAAATTTTTTGATTTCTCTATCTCGACTCAGGAAGATACCACACTTGTCAGAAGCCTTGACCCTACCAAGGCTACTGGTTCGGATAAAATTCCAGTGATCGTTCTTAATAACCTTACGTCAGAAATATCTCCGATCTTGGTAAAGTTTTTTAATCGGTTCCTGAAGGAGAAATGTTTCCAAAGTCCACGGAAGATGTTACTTGCATTCTCTGTTATCAAGAACGGCCATCCTCGTTGCATCGACGTCCTTACTATCATCAATAAATCCCTTGAGTCTCTTTTTAACAAGAACGTTATTGATAACTTTAATAGAAACAACCTCCTGAGCGACAAACAGTATGGATTTTGCTCATCAATTTTCACTGTTGATGTCCTAACTGTCATTACACTCAAAATTAGCGAAGCACTCGATGATAAATTCGTCCCGAGAGCAATCTTCATTACATATGCCAAATACTTTTGAGAAGGTGTGGCATAGCGAGTTATTATGCAAACTCTCCAGTTATAGCATTACGAGAAGAATCTTTGCAGTTATCAAGCCCTTCCTATCGGGTAGGTCCATCAAGATCGTCGTTAATGGCCAGTCTACTAAAGCTCATGAAATCAATGCAAGAGTGACTCGTTTACGAGGTCTTGTGTACAAATCATCCTCTGTCTCTTTCATATTCCATTGGTAAGGAAGAAGTTGCACTTCTCTAATTTGTGAAACAGACTCCGGAAAGGATGCTCCTCTGATCACTATACGTCTAGTATGAACTGTTTCCAATAGTACATATATCTTCATCATCTGAATTTCTTCCTTTTGTGTCAACCTCACTATACATAAATTTTAGCTGAGTCTAGAGCAGGCAACCAAGTTTTGTAACGCTACATTGTCAACTGAGGAGACATGGAAAAATGAACGAAACAAGTAAATGAGCTTTGTCACTTTTACTGTCCCGACAACAGCCACTACTATATCCAGAAAAAAAAAAAAAAAAAAAAAAACACAGTATTACTTACCATAGAGGAAAGTTCATCCGAACATTCGCTATGAAAATATTTATAGAAAAGGCACAGGGAAGTTACGTCATAGCAGTGGCAAAGGGACTGAACCTGAGATGCCAGGTCAGGATTGGTAACATTGCAGATTCTTTTTTGGATTTTATCAAGGATTTCTAAATATATAGCAGGAGCACGAGACCATATGTGGCAGCAATATTCTCTTCATGGACAAATAGTAGACTTATAAATATGCAAGATAATTTCTGGCTTGAAAAATTGTTTCGCACGGTACAATGAACCAATCTTCCTCTCAGCAGACGTAGCAATCGATTCGATATAATCTTTGAACTTCATATCAATGGAAAACGTTAGTAAATGTACTTACTCTCTTAAAACTCCATAGTTGAGACCTTGTGCTAAACTAAGTAAAGTTTATGTTAAGTACGTAACATCGCTTCTCGGTTTATTTTATTGCCGAGATGGGAATTAATCAAAGAACACTTCCGGGACACTGCCCCTTACAGCCCCCCCCCCCATGAACTTAAAAGGGAAGAATCAGAGTGAATCCTTGAAGCTTGGAGCCATCCAAAAAGGGATCAAGAAAAGGAAACTGGAAAATTTCTGTATGTATAATTAGAGGCTCATCATTAAGTCTTTGTATCCATCCTATCTTCGGGTGTGTGTGGGGAGGGGTAGGCTAACAGATTCTTCATCTTTTGTCAGCATCAACATTCTTCATTCATTCTATAAGAATCTCTTTTTTCGAATCTGTTATAATTTTAAATATGAAATTTAGCATATTTATTTATTCAGTTCCTAACATTCGATTATTAAGACGAATTACAGTTTAAATTATAATTTTAAAATTATACGTTATTGTAATGTGGAATAAAACCCTTTTTTTTCCTGAAACAAAGGTTAAAACAAACTAGGTGGTTACATTCAATGCCTCTAAATCCAAACTGGTTACATTCCATCACCGCTGATCAGCTCCTGAACTACCGCCAGTCAGATGAGCGAATGTTCCCTCGAGGAGGCCACGTGCCTTGAGATGATATTGGGTCTCAAACTCCGACCTCAAGTGGAATTTCAATATACGATCCATCGCTAATGATGCGGGTAAAATGATCGGCTTTCTCTACCGCTCCAGTAAGTACCTGACTCCTCATGCTGTCCTCTATCTTTACAAGAACCAGCTCAGACCGAAAAGGGAGTACTGTTGTCATATTTGGGCAGGAGTTGCCCAGACCACATTTTCCAGGCTTGATAGATTTCAAAGGCGTCTCTGAGTCCTTGTTAGAGAAGAATTATTTTGCACATTTCAACCTCTCTTTCACAGGCGGGATGGGGCGAACCTCTCACTGCTCTATCGCTACTTCCATAGAAAGTGCTCCGAAGAACTGCACCTCCTGGTTCCACTAAGTGTAACCTTCACGTCCAGGACACGCCCTGCCCATTTACACAGCAAACCACCCATATTCACTCCGTGTTCCACCCAAACAGCTTCTTCCCGTGAACCACTTTCATGTGGAACAGACTCCCAAGATGATATTTCCCTAATCACTAAAATCTTGACCTGTTCAAGTCTAGAGTTAACCGTTATTTTCTCCTCCTATCCGTATAAACTACCCTCTAAAATAACCCTCTCCCTCGAGTGGCCTCCGGGCCTTATGCAGGTTGAATCCTAATGTAAAAAAACAAAAAAACAAATGCAGTTGGGATCGGATTATCCAAAAGGCTAGTATAAGCTGCAGTCAAGCTTGGTTATAATGCTAGTTATAAAAAAAAAGTTTTTTTTTTTTTTTTTTTTACTACAGTTGTGTTGAAATATGTGATAATTTCGTTTGCAATAAATAGTAAAATAATGGTATTTCTTAAAGAATATTTTTATTGACAAATAAAAGATAAATATTTTAGATTATTTAAAAGAATTTGCAATAAATTTACTTCAAGTTATGTAAGTGTGGCTAAAATAACAAAAAGAAATATTCAATACTGGTGCTGGCATCATGTAGGGTGTCTCTGTCTGAGGTGGAGGACATAATTCCATCTTACAAAGACCCGGATTTTGACCAGTTGCAGAGAGGACCGTATCCAGACATGCAAATCTGTCCCGCTGCTAACGAGGATGTAACTGATGTTGACAGACATGTCCGCACGCGATCCGTATCTCCTTTTGAGTCTGTACCGACGGGCGTTCGCCACACTTTTATAATATTCCTTCATTTCGTTGATTCCTATTAATAATATTACTGTAGTGTATAGCGTAAAAAAAAGATAGTAGAATTAAAATTCATTTGGTATTTCACTCTGTGCAATCAAAATTTACCGTATCTTTCAGCGCTTCTTATAAAAATATTTTAAGAATATGTAACGGAGAATTATAAGATGAAATAATACCAGCAAATGTAAAGAATAAAATAAATAAAAATAAATATTAATAAACAAAGAAAGACAGAACGAGGAACACAAGAGAATCATATACGGTATAGATACGTAACAGACAAAAGGGCCGACCTTGAAAGGAATTTGGGTTTGCTACCTAATATGACACAAGGTTGCGGTTTAAAGTGGGTTTAACGACAATACCGTGAAAAAAACTGCCCGAGTCCTCTCGGCATTTCCCCTTTTGGGGACGCCTCAGGTGCCGGGTAATAAACCAAGGTCCTTTTCGAAGGAGAGATACTGCTTGGAGGGAAGGCCCTCTGTAGTTTGGGCTTAATATTTTTTGAAATTTCAAAAAGCAATATATCAGCAATGTGCGAACCAAGATGAATTATTTTTGGCGTAAAAACTGATTTAAAAAACTCGCATAATACTCGAGTATACATGGTATTTCAAAACAAAAAGAATAAAATCACTTTTCAATTAATGATTATATTTTTGCTAAAATTTTAATTTCAATATTTCAAGGAAATATTCATTTGCAGTCAAAAGTTCAATTTTCTTATTTTATTCGTATTTTTATAAAATGGAAAATTTTCATTGAATCATTTTAATTCAAAGTTGTTGAAGAATATTATGGTCTTCGGGTGACCATTAGTCGGGCAGAATGAGGAACACAAAAGAAACATGGAAGAAGCAGCTAACTTAAATTGAGTTCTTCCACATTCTCTGTATATAATTGATGTGGGAATGGGATACGGAAGCCGGGGGTGGGGGCTTCGCTGTTTACACTAATCTAATATCCCTGTTTCACAATGTATCGTAAGAAATAAAGGAATGAGAAATTTCAAAAAAGAATTATCAAAAGCGCAAGAAGGATAATAAAAATTATCAATTATTATTTTTTAAGGACACATGGCACAGTGGATAAAGGCGTTGGTTAGATCCAGTGACAGGACCCAAAGAGCTGTGAGTTCAATACTTGGTTAAGGCAGTTGAGAACTTGGAGAGGGGAATTAACAGGAGATAACTGATAACTGGCATCCATTAGACATGGAACTAGAACAGTCTACCTCAGCGAGCGAAATAAAGGATTCCGTTCGACATTCCAACCACATGAAGAAGGCCGGAGTGTATATCGGCCGAAACGTTGTGGTATGGCGACAAAGATGAGGACAATAGTCCGAATAATGTAAATAGTGTAAATAATGCCTCATCTCAGAAATATAGACAGATACTGAATTTTTTATTACAAAAAAATTATTATCTGTAATAAATTGAACCGTTCGCTTCTGCTTATTTCATTATTATAGATTACATATAACTTATATTATTAAATATTAATAAAGATTTTAAATATTAAAATGTTACGTTATTTGTTTGTTATCAAAATAAACAATATAGTTTGTTTTTTTAATGAGAATAAAATAAGTGATTGCTCCTAGTTATGTTCCCTTGCTTGTGAACTCTTCTTGCTCGTTGGATAGACTAAATCACTTCCTGTACGGTAGCCATTGAATAAAGACTTGATATTGTTCTTAATACAGTGTAACCCGGATATAAGAGAGTTGTCGGGACAGGAGAAGAAGTCTCTTATATCCGGGTTTCTCTTATATCCGGGTTTGGTCTATTATGTTTTAGTAAGTATGGCTCTAATTTGGGACAAGTGAAAATCTATCTTATATCCGGGTTTATCTTATATCCAGGTTTCTTATATCCGGGTTACACTGTACAACCTTCTCTCATTGTTTATCTTTCCCAGACTTCAGACGAAACAGGCATCAAGAATTAAAACCAATGATCAGATTAAAAAAGAAAGAAAGAAAGAAGATATTTTTTAAAAGCAAATCATTCAATAAACAATTTTTTCCACCAAACAAAACCTACTTTAGTTTTTTTTTCCTTGACTGTTTTTTTAAATTTTTTTTTTTTTATTGCGACTTTTATCCAGTCACTGTTATGGCGATCCCACAACCGAATTATTAGGTTGGTGCAAAAATAATGTCGTTTTCTCACATAGTAACATATGTGAGAAAACGACATTATTTTTGCACCAACCTAATACATGACATTATTTAAAATAAAATCTTTAATTTTGGATATTTTCTATGTCATATTACTAAATGCCACCTTTATTCACCTTCACGTACTGGTGAATATTATATTTTCTTAACATTATGGCGGGAAAGGCGGGAGCCATACTTATTGTTATTAAATTATTTACTAAATTCAATTGATATTTCGTATTTATCATTTAACAGTGATTATTCTCTCTATATTTTTCAACCAATAAAATCCCGTCAGAAGGGTTGTTGATAAGCAATCATTACATATGCAAATACTGCCAAAATACTTGCGGACGTAGTTGTAGACCTACCACGTGTTATTTTTAGACCATTTCGAAAATAACTCGAGCTTGGTGAAGGGAGTTATCTCCAAATTCGAGAAAAAGATTTTCGCGAGCCAGTGTGAAATTATTTTCTTAGTAATTCAAAAAATTGTATTAAAAAAATTCACACCTCTATGTGAAATTAGATTTTGGATCCACTTGCTGATATAAAAATAAAAGCACACTACTTCTCGAGGCTCAGGGAGGTCAGTTTGATCTACACGTGCGTACACATACCATCACGCACATCCAGGCAATGAAGAGATGACAACCAGCAGCGACCTTATCTACGAACTCACAAAGACACTACGGTGATCGTCATAAAGTCTGTCCACACAACACTAAGAAAACTTAATTACTTTATAAAACAAACTTCACTGCAGGGAAAATTGAACATTTTGTTAATATTGTATATTCCTGAAAAGAATATATAAATATTATTTCAACTGACATTCTGCTTTTCCTCCAAAAAATAGCTTTTTAAATATTTCATTTAAAAGATGCTAACTGTTTGGAATTCTGACAATCAGATAGCAACAAAAACCTGGGTAGACGAATCTCAACCTGACAAAAGCGATCACTAACTTAGCGCCTATCGCCATATTAGATTTTCTTTAAATTTGATTAGTGGAAGAAAAAACAAAAAACCTTTCTTTTTTTTTTTATCGATTTTCAATCGAAATTTTTACCACGTCTTCTAACCGTGTGTTTTAAATCGATATGATGGCTTTGTATTACTACATCGATTCCTGTGTCACTGAGTCAATGCATCTGATAGGAATTTATTTGAAATAATTCTGTATATTATTTTTCCAAAGGGTGTTTTGTCGCAAAGGTTTGAAGGGGCTATCGTGTACTTAATTTTTTTATTCTATTTTTCCATGGCGTTTTTGTTCCGCTAGCAAGCATAAGAGTAAATAAAATTATTTACCCAACCTTACCATAAGGCAGGATGTGGCACAAGGCCAGGATCAGGTTTATCTAACTCCCCAGACGAGACTGCCCTTCGGCAGAGCCTCGTCTGAGTAAGTAAATAAATACAATAAAAAGAGAGAATGATGTAATTTATTTAAATAGCGCGTCGCAGTTATATTGTATTCATTACTCTCTTTGAACCAAAGAGAAAAAATAATAAAAAACATACAAGTCATTAGTTTTGTCATATTTATTGAAAAAATTTTCCGTTGTATTAAAATCATTCATTAAATTAATTACACGTGCATTATAGCATTTAAGGCTGACAATATCAGCCTCAATTAGCGAGCTTTACCTCACACGAGGATGAACACAGACTGGTTATCTCCCTTGAACGGACGATCTCTCACACTTTTGATACAAAGCTTAGTTTTTATTTCGACTTATACAAACATACCCACACATTCACGTAATACCAATGACACTATTTCTCAACTAAAAGAAAAATCCTAGTTATGGCTGGTCTAAATGTCCTCACTGCAAATGTGTTTCATCCAACTTTTTTTTGAGTTGACAGTTTCTTTCCCTTTATTTCTCGCTTAGATTGATTCTATCAATTTGGTAAATTAAATTTGAAAGTCAGCAAAACGAGTGTGAGTCACTAATTGCCGGGTAAACTTCCTAAGAAAATGACTTACAGATTGTCAGAATCTGTAAATTGATTGATTGATTTTTAATCAATTATTAGCGAGGAAAAAGTGGAGAAAATATTTCATTAAGCATAAATTGTGTATGCATACATATATATATATATATATATATATATATATATATATATATATATATATATATATATATATATATATGAGGTTTATCTGAAAAGTAACGGGACTGGTGTCACAATGTATTTCAATTCCCCAAAACAAACTACATAGTTTCTCCCTCAAAGTCTCCCTCAAGTTTAAT
>OZ010615.1:57629522-57662022 GCA_963932145.1 Acanthosepion lycidas
TGTAGGCGAACCCTTCACAGTAGGTGGGATATTTTTCATCTGGGTAATCCTCATAAGCAACAAACCACTTGTCCAACTTGTCTCGACGGGGTCCCTGGTTCATGAACGCTGAACAATATAGAAATTCTTTGGGGTTAGGCTGTAAGCTTTCAAGAAAGTCTATCAAATGAAAAATATCAACCATGGCGTCGTCGTCCATTTTGAGAATATAAGGTACATCCGGGCAGTGGCGAAGAATCCATTGAAAAGCTGTCAAGTGTTTATAAGTCAAGTTTCGATAATGGTCAACAAAATTCGCCTGAACAATGTCTTCAAATAAGGAACTTTCGGTTTCGATCGATCTTTGCAATTCACTGCTACCAGTTTTCCCTAGAATAAAAATCAACCTGATATTATAACCTCTTAAAGTTTGTATTGACCCCCACGTATTTCGAATCTGGGATCGGTCCGAGCGATGTCCAGGGGCGCTATGTACGAACACAAGAACGTGCGTTCGATTTTGGCAAGAGCTAGAAGGAATGAGAAAATTAAATTCAGGATTTTTCAGTGGGCTGCTACTATCACTATCCACAAATCGGACTGATTCGAGCACCCCAATAGCCCTGGGTGCTGAATAAACGTATTTTTTTATTTTCCTCACAGAGTGGGGGGCTGTGTTTGAAATTGAAGGTTTTGCCAGGGTTCCTTCCTCTTGAGGCCAGTGCGTGTGAAAGATGTTGTTACCCAACCAAAGAAGACCCGTAATGCAAGCAACTACAAAGATAACACCAACAGAGTTGTTGCACCAGCGCCGGATTTTGCGTAGAGGACGACATTGTAATGCCTGCGGGAAGAGAAAGAAAGAAAATGAAGTTAAAATAATTGGTATGAAAATAAAATTTTTAAATCATATAAATTGTTATTGTTTTTTATTATGATGATCGTATTTGTTGTTGCTGTTGCATTTATTCTTTACTAGCGAAAGTACCCAGCCTTAGAAATACCTAAAACAAACACTGTAATAATAATAAAAATAATGATAACGAAAGCAAAATTTAAAAATCGATGTATATTCATAATCGCCAGACCATAAAGTCATATTTTGACCAATAAGCCGTCTTGACCAGGATACAAACATCCTGGTTTAGCGAACGAATCAAAAACAAGAACTACAAACCAGTATCAGTTATGTGTCATGTGTGATGCACGCGAAGGTGATCATGTATCTTTCGATACATGACTGACGAGGCAGATTTTTTCTCACGATTTCTTTCTGCAGTAGACCAGTTGCCATCCAAGGCTGTCCTGCTATTTATCCATAGCTGGGGGGGGGGGTAGAGAAGAAGAGGATTCATACCTTTCCCAAGGTAAAGATAAAGATAATCTCTAAATAGAATTGATAAATAATTTTTTTGTCCATTGTCCAGTGTTGCAGTCATCGGAACAATATCCAGACCCGAAATGTGACCAGCTAGCGAACTGAGACAACTGCATCCGTTCTATTACATTTGATGACATACACTCTTTGTTTCACCATCTTTTAATCAGCCGCTGCGACATTTGAAAACATACATATTTTCCTACATTGTGAAGCAGATGTCTACTACATTTGGATGCATACGTACATACATATATTTCCTTCCTTTCGGACTTTCTCTCTCTCTCACTCTCTCTCTCTTAAGTGTAAACATTTTGGTGCATACGAGAGAGAGAGAGAGAGAGTCTTGTATGCGCCGAAGCTTTTACCCTTAAACTCTTGAGGCTTCAACTTTCACCTCATCTTTTTTTACATTTTTCAACACTGCATTTTCTTTTAATTATTACACAAATATAGAGACCCAAACCAAATATAGCGATATATGATGCCAACAGACATTGTTTTTACACCTTCCCGTAATCCTCCATAAATCAATTGGTTTATGGCCATATCACGTTGAAACACTGGTTCTCGTACAAACACCAAACTGAAGCAACATCAAGCCTGGTTAATACCTAGGATGGGTGACCGTTTGGGAAAATCAGGTGCTGCGAGCTAGGATGTGCGGGTGATGTAACGGATAACGGCTCGGAATTGGAAATCGGACAGCCGAGTTCCAATTCTAGTTGGGGTCGTTATATTTGCTTCCGCCCAAATAACCTTCAGAAATGTGTGAATCCACCTTGTCTCTCCCCAACTATGGGTTAATTAGTAGGACTTGTATCAGTAAATCCTCATTATTCCCTCTACAATCCTTACAATCTAAAAATATTTTCTGGCTTTATATAACTCGCAAAAAGGTTGATAAACCGTAAAAATCAAATTAATCAATCAATCAATTATTGTACTTTGTAACAATTGTTTAAAAAATGTTGTCGACAATTTTCACTCGACCCAGAAATGTTGATCCTGTTAGAAATGTTGTTTTTAGGCAATTCAGAAATTGGTTCAAGTTCTACTTTTATCTTTTATAAACATTTACATAACCATAAATATAAATAAACAAATGATTAGCGAAAACTAAAAAAAAAAAAATGATGAATATACAACAGCCGGTTTGTTGTTATTTGTTGTTGGCTTCAATCTATAAGAAGGACTGCAAAACATTTTCCCACAAATGCAGGCTGGGATTTTTTTCTTAGCCAATAAATAGGCCGGTTCTCGGTTTCATCTGATTCAGTACCGGTTTGTCATGTCCTCAATTCCGAATGCTGGACAGAGCAGTATGTACATGGATTCATTGGAAACAGTGCAAGCATTAAATGAACAGCACTAAAAAAAAGAACTACAAGAGATATCCATAGACATGGGCAGTGGAACGAGAACAGTTTAACTACGTAGATTAAATAAAGGGTTCAGTTCAATCCCTGTACAGGGTAGTCTGTACATGGATTCAGTGGAAACAGGGCGAGCAATAACTGAGCAGTAGTCCAAATAAGAACTAGACGAGATATCCCTAGACATGGGCAGTTGAACGAGAACAGTGCAAACCTGGAGATTAAATAAAGGGTTCAATTCAATGCCTGGACAGTCCAGTGTGCACATAGATTCATTGGAAACAGGGCGAGCATTAACTGAGCAGTACTAAAAATAAGAAGTAGACGAGATATCCCTAGACATGGGCAGTGGAACGAGAACAGTCTAACCCCGTAGATTAAATAAAGGGTTCAGTCAATCCCTGGACAGGGCAGTGTGTACATGGATTCAGTGAAAACAGAGCGAGCATTAACTGAGCAGTACTAAAAATAAGAACGAGACGAGATATCCCTAGACATGGGCAGTGGAACGAGAACAGTGTAAGCATGGAGATTAAATAAAGGGTTCAGTTCAATCCCTGGACAATGCATTGTGTAGATAAATTCATTGGAAACAGGGCGAGCAATAACTAAGCAGTACCAAAAATAAGAACTAGACGAGATATCACTAGACATGGGGAGTGGAAAGAGAACAGTCTAACCCCATAGATTAAATAAAGGGTTCAGTTCAATCCCAGGACAGTGCAGTGTGTACAATGATTCAGTGGAAACAGGGAGAGCATTAACTGAGCAGTACTAAAAATAAGAACGAGACGAGATATTCCTCGACATGGGTAGTGGAACGAGAACAGTCAAACCCCGTAGATTAAATAAAGGGTTCAGTTCAATCCCTGCACAGGGTAGTGTGTACATGGATTCAGTGGAAAGAGGGCGAGCAATAACTGAGCAGTACTAAAAATAAGAACTAGACGAGATATCCCTAGACGTGGGCAGTGGAACGAGAACAGTCTAAACCGTAGATTAAATAAAGGGTTCAGTTCAATCCCTGGACAGTGCAGTGTGTACATGGATTCAGTGGAAACAGGGCCAGCAATAACTGAGCAGTACTCCAAATAAGAACTAGACCAGATATCCCTAGAAATGGGCAGTGGAACAAGAACAGTCTAACCCCGTAGATTAAATAAAGGGTTCAGTTCAATTCCTGGACAGTGCAGTGTGTACATGGATTCAGTGGAAACAGGGCCAGCAATAACTGAGCAGTACTCCAAATAAGAACTAGACGAGATATCCCTAGAAATGGGCAGTGGAACAAGAACAGTCTAACCCCGTAGATTAAATAAAGGGTTCAGTTCAATTCCTGGACAGGGCAGTGTGTACATGGATTCAATGGAAACAGGGCGAGCATTAACTGAGCAGTACTAAAAATAAGAACGAGATGAGATATTCCTAGACATGGGTAGTGGAACGAGAACAGTCTAACCCCGTAGATTAAATAAAGGGTTCAGTTCAATCCCTGCACAGGGTAGTGTGTACATGGATTCAGTGGAAACAGGGCGAGCAATAACTGAGCAGTACTAAAAATAAGAACTAGACGAGATATCCCTAGACATGTGCAGTGGAACGAGAACAGTCTAACACCGTAGATTAAATAAAGGGTTCAGTTCAATCCCTGGACAGTGCAGTGTGTACATGGATTCAGTGGAAACAGGGCCAGCAATAACTGAGCAGTATTCCAAATAAGAACTAGACGAGATATCCCTAGAAATGGGCAGTGGAACAAGAACAGTCTAACCCCGTAGATTAAATAAAGGGTTCAGTTCAATTCCTGGACAGTGCAGTGTATACATAAATTCATTGGAAACAGGACGAGTATTAACTGAGCAGTACTAAAAATAAGAACTAGACGAGATATCCCTAGACATGGGCAGTGGAACGAGAACAGTCTAACCCCATAGATTAAATAAAGGGTTCAGTTCAATCCCTGGACAGGGTAGTGTGTACATGGATTCAGCGGAAACAGGGCGAGCAATAACTGAGCAGTACTCCAAATCAGAACTAGACAAGATATCCCTAGACATGGGCAGTGGAACGAGAACAGTCTAACCCTGTAGATTAAATAAAGGGTTCAGTTCAATCCCTGCACAGGGTAGTGTGTACATGGATTCAGTGGAAACAGGGCGAGCAATAACGGAGCAGAACTAAAAATAAGAACTAGACGAGATATCACTAGACATGCGCAGTGGAACGAGAACAGTCTAACACCGTAGATTAAATAAAGGGTTCAGTTCAATCCCTGGACAGTGCAGTGTGTACATGGATTCAGTGGAAACAGGGCCAGCAATAACTGAGCAGTAGTCCAAATAAGAACTAGACGAGATATCCCTAGACATGGGCAGTGGAACGAGAACAGTCTAACCCTGTAGATTAAATAAAGGTTTCAGTTCAATCCCTGGACAGGGCAGTGTATACATAAATTCATTGGAAACAGGACGAGTATTAACTGAGCAGTACTAAAAATAAGAACTAGACGAGATATCCCTAGACATGGGCAGTGGAACGAGAACAGTCTAACCCCATAGATTAAATAAAGGGTTCAGTTCAATCCCTGGACAGGGTAGTGTGTACATGGATTCAGTGGAAACAGGGCCAGCAATAACTGAGCAGTATTCCAAATAAGAACTAGACGAGATATCCCTAGAAATGGGCAGTGGAACAAGAACAGTCTAACCCCGTAGATTAAATAAAGGGTTCAGTTCAATTCCTGGACAGTGCAGTGTATACATAAATTCATTGGAAACAGGACGAGTATTAACTGAGCAGTACTAAAAATAAGAACTAGACGAGATATCCCTAGACATGGGCAGTGGAACGAGAACAGTCTAACCCTATAGATTAAATAAAGGGTTCAGTTCAATCCCTGGACAGGGTAGTGTGTACATGGATTCAGCGGAAACAGGGCGAGCAATAACTGAGCAGTACTCCAAATCAGAACTAGACAAGATATCCCTAGACATGGGCAGTGGAACGAGAACAGTCTAACCCTGTAGATTAAATAAAGGGTTCAGTTCAATCCCTGCACAGGGTAGTGTGTACATGGATTCAGTGGAAACAGGGCGAGCAATAACGGAGCAGAACTAAAAATAAGAACTAGACGAGATATCACTAGACATGCGCAGTGGAACGAGAACAGTCTAACACCGTAGATTAAATAAAGGGTTCAGTTCAATCCCTGGACAGTGCAGTGTGTACATGGATTCAGTGGAAACAGGGCCAGCAATAACTGAGCAGTAATCCAAATAAGAACTAGACGAGATATCCCTAGACATGGGCAGTGGAACGAGAACAGTCTAACCCTGTAGATTAAATAAAGGTTTCAGTTCAATCCCTGGACAGGGCAGTGTATACATAAATTCATTGGAAACAGGACGAGTATTAACTGAGCAGTACTAAAAATAAGAACTAGACGAGATATCCCTAGACATGGGCAGTGGAACGAGAACAGTCTAACCCCATAGATTAAATAAAGGGTTCAGTTCAATCCCTGGACAGGGTAGTGTGTACATGGATTCAGCGGAAACAGGGCGAGCAATAACTGAGCAGTACTCCAAATCAGAACTAGACAAGATATCCCTAGACATGGGCAGTGGAACGAGAACAGTCTAACCCTGTAGATTAAATAAAGGGTTCAGTTCAATCCCTGCACAGGGTAGTGTGTACATGGATTCAGTGGAAACAGGGCGAGCAATAACGGAGCAGAACTAAAAATAAGAACTAGACGAGATATCACTAGACATGGGCAGTAGAACGAGAACAGTCTAACCCCGTAGATTAAATAAATGGTTCAGTTCAATCCCTGGAGAGGGTAGTGTGTTCATGGATTCAGCGGAAACAGGGCGAGCAATAATTGAGCAGTACTCCAAATAAAAACTAGACGAGATATCCCTAGACCTGGGCAGTGGAACGAGAACAGTCTAACCCTGTAGATTAAATAAAGGATTCAGTTTAATCCTGGGACAGGGTAGTGTGTACATGGATTCAGTGGAAACAGGGCGAGCAATAAATGAGCAGTACTAAAAATAAGAACTAGACGAGATATCCCTAGACATGGGCAGTGGAAAGAGAACAGTCTAACCCCATAGATTAAATAAAGGGTTCAGTTCAATCCCTGGACAGGGCAGTGTGTACCTGGATTCAATGGAAACAGGGCGAGCAATAACTGAGCAGTACTAAAAATAAGAACTAGACGAGATATCCCTAGACATGGGCAGTGGAACGAGAACAGTCTAACGCCGTAGATTAAATAAATGGTTCAGTTCAATCCCTGGAGAGGGTAGTGTGTTCATGGATTCAGCGGAAACAGGGCGAGCAATAACTGAGCAGTACTCCAAATCAGAACTAGACTAGATATCCCTAGACATGGGCAGTGGAACGAGAACAGTCTAACCCTGTAGATTAAATAAAGAGTTCAGTTCAATCCCTGCACAGGGTAGTGTGTACATGAATTCATTGGAAACAGGACGAGTATTAACTGAGCAGTACTAAAAATAAGAACTAGACGAGATATCATTAGACATGGGCAGTAGAACGAGAACAGTCTAACACCGTAGATTAAATAAAGGATCCAGTTCAATCCCTGGACAGTGCAGTGTGTACATGGATTCAGTGGAAACAGGGCCAGCAATAACTGAGCAGTATTCCAAATAAGAACTAGACGAGATATCCCTAGAAATGGGCAGTGGAACAAGAACAGTCTAACCCCGTAGATTAAATAAAGGGTTCAGTTCAATTCCTGGACAGTGCAGTGTGTACATGGATTCAGTGGAAACAGGGCCAGGAATAACTGAGCAGTACTCCAAATAAGAAAGAGATGAGATATTCCTAGACATGGGCAGTGGAACGAGAACAGTCTAACCCCGTAGATTAAATAAAGGGTTCAGTTCAATCCCTGCACAAGGTAGTGTGTACATGGATTCAGTGGAAACAGGGCGAGCAATAACTGAGCAGTACTAAAAATAAGAACTAGACGAAATATGCCTAGACATGCGCAGTGGAACGAGAACAGTCTAACACCGTAGATTAAATAAAGGGTTCAGTTCAATCCCTGGACAGGGCAGTGTGTACATAAATTCATTGGAAACAGGACGAGTATTAACTGTGCAGTACTAAAAATAAGAACTAGACGAGATATCCTTAGACATGGGCAGTGGAACGAGAACAGTCTAACCCCATAGATTAAATAAAGGGTTCAGTTCAATCCCTGGACAGGGTAGTGTGTACATGGATTCAGTGGAAACAGGGCCAGCAATAACTGAGCAGTACTAAAAATAAGAACTAGATGAGATATCCCTAGACATGGGCAGTGGAACGAGAACAGTCTAACGCCGTAGATTAAATAAATGGTTCAGTTCAATCCCTGGACAGGGCAGTGTGTACATGGATTCAGTGGAAAGAGGGCGAGCATTAACTGAGCAGTACTAAAAATAAGAACGAGATGAGATATTCCTAGACATGGGTAGTGGAACGAGAACAGTCTAACCCCGTAGATTAAATAAAGGGTTCAGTTCATTCCCTGCACAGGGTAGTGTGTACATGGATTCAGTGGAAACAAGACGAGTATTAACTGAGCATTACTAAAAATAAGAACTAGACGAGATATCCTTAGACATGGGCAGTGGAACGAGAACAGTCTAACCCCATAGATTAAATAAAGGGTTCAGTTCAATCCCTGGACAGGGTAGTGTATACATGGATTCAGTGGAAACAGGGCCAGCAATAACTGAGCAGTACTGAAAATAAGAACTAGACGAGATATCCCTAGACATGGGCAGTGGAATGAGAACAGTCTAACCCTGTAGATTAAATAAAGGGTTCAGTTTAATCCCTGGACAGGGTAGTGTGTACATGGATTCAGTGGAAACAGGGCGAGCAATAAATGAGCAGTACATAAAAATAAGAACTAGACTAGATATCCCTAGACATGGGCAATGGAACGAGAACAGTCTAACACCGTAGATTAAATAAATGGTTTAGTTCAATCCATGGACAGTGTAGTGTGTACATGGATTCAGTGGAAAAAGGGCGAGCAATAAATGAGCAGTACTAAAAATAAGAACGAGACGAGATATCCCTAGACATGGGCAGTGGAACGAGAACAGTCTAACCCCGTAGATTAAATAAATGGTTTAGTTCAATCCATGGACAGGGTAGTGTGTACATGGATTCAGTGGAAAAAGAGCGAGAAATAACTGAGCAGTACTCCAAATCAGAACTAGACAAGATATCCCTAGACATGGGCAGTGGAACGAGAACAGTCTAACCCTGTAGATTAAATAAAGGGTTCAGTTCAATCCCTGCACAGAGTAGTGTGTACATGGATTCAGTGGAAACTGTGCCAGCAATAACTGAGCAGTACTCCAAATAAGAACTAGACGAGATATCCCTAGACATGGGCAGTGGAACGAAAACAGTCTAACCCTGTAGATTAAATAAAGGGTTCAGTTCAATCCCTGGACAGGGCAGTGTGTACATAATTTCATTGGAAACAGGACGAGTATTATCTGAGCAGTACTAAAAATAAGAACGAGACGAGATATCCTTAGACATGGGCAGTGGAACGAGAACAGTCTAACCCCATAGATTAAATAAAGGGTTCAGTTCAATCCATGGACAGGGCAGTGTGTACATGGATTCAGTGGAAACAGGGCCACCAATAACTGAGCAGTACTGAAAATAAGAACTAGACGAGATATCCCTAGACATGGGCAGTGGAATGAGAACAGTCTAACCCTGTAGATTAAATAAAGGGTTCAGTTTAATCCCTGGACAGGGTAGTGTGTACATGGATTCAGTGGAAACAGGGCGAGCAATAAATGAGCAGTACTAAAAATAAGAACTAGACGAGATATCCCTAGACATGGGCAATGGAACGAGAACAGTCTAACACCGTAGATTAAATAAATGGTTTAGTTCAATCCATGGACAGGGTAGTGTGTACATGGATTCAGTGGAAAAAGGGCGAGCAATAAATGAGCAGTACTAAAAATAAGAACAAGACGAGATATCCCTAGACATGGGCAGTGGAACGAGAACAGTCTAACCCAGTAGATTAAATAAAGGGTTCAGTTCAATCACTGGACAGGACAGTGTGTACATAAATACATTGGAAAAAGGGCGAGCAATAAACGAGCAGTACTAAAAATAAGAACTAGACGAGATATCCCTAGACATGGGCAATGGAACGAGAACAGTCTAACCCCGTAGATTAAATAAATGGTTTAGTTCAATCCATGGACAGGGTAGTGTGTACATGGATTCAGTGGAAAAAGGGCGAGCAAGAAATGAGCAGTACTAAAAATAAGAACTAGACGAGATATCCCTAGACATGGGCAATGGAACGAGAACAGTCTAACACCGTAGATTAAATAAATGGTTTAGTTCAATCCATGGACAGGGTAGTGTGTACATGGATTCAGTGGAAAAAGGGCGAGCAATAAATGAGCAGTACTAAAAATAAGAACGAGACGAGATATCCCTAGACATGGGCAGTGGAACGAGAACAGTCTAACCCAGTAGATTAAATAAAGGGTTCAGTTCAATCACTGGACAGGACAGTGCATACATAAATTCATTGGAAACAGGGCGAGCAATAAATGAGCAGTAATACAAATAAGAACTAGACGAGATATCCCTAGACATGGGCAATGGAACGAGAACAGTCTAACCCCGTAGATTAAATAAATGGTTTAGTTCAATCCATGGACAGGGTAGTGTGTACATGGATTCAGTGGAAACAGGGCCAGCAATAACTGAGCAGTACTCCAAATAAGAACTAGACGAGATATCCCTAGACATGGGCAGAGAAACGAGAACAGTCTAACCCTGTAGATTAAATAAAGGTTTCAGTTCAATCCCTGGACAGGGCAGTGTATACATAAATTCATTGGAAACAAGACGAGTATTAACTGAGCAGTACTAAAAATAAGAACTAGACGAGATATCCTTAGACATGGGCAGTGGAACGAGAACAGTCTAACCCCATAGATTAAATAAAGGGTTCAGTTCAATCCCTGGACAGGGTAGTGTGTACATGGATTCAGCGGAAAAAGAGCGAGAAATAACTGAGCAGTACTCCAAATCAGAACTAGACAAGATATCCCTAGGCATGGGCAGTGGAATGAGAACAGTCTAACCCGGTAGATTAAATAAAGGGTTCAGTTCAATCCCTGCACAGAGTAGTGTGTACATGGATTCAGGGGAAACAGGGGGAGCAATAACTGAGCAGTACTAAAAATAAGAACTAGACGAGATATCACTAGACATGGGCAGTAGAACGAGAACAGTCTAACCCCGTAGATTAAATAAAGGGTTCAGTTCAATCCCTGGACAGTGCAGTGTGTACATGGATTCAGTGGAAACAGTGCCAGCAATAACTGAGCAGTACTCCAAATAAGAACTAGACGAGATATCCCTAGACATGGGCAGTGGAACGAAAACAGTCTAACCCTGTAGATTAAATAAAGGGTTCAGTTCAATCCCTGGACAGGGCAGTGTGTACATAAATTCATTGGAAACAGGACGAGTATTAACTGAGCAGTACTGAAAATAAGAATTAGACGAGATATCCTTAGACATGGGCAGTGGAACGAGAACAGTCTAACCCCATAGATTAAATGAAGGGTTCAGTTCAATCCCTGGACAGGGTAGTGTGTACATGGATTCAGTGGAAAAAGGGCGAGCAATAAATGAGCAGTACTAAAAATAAGAACGAGACGAGATATCCCTAGACATGGGCAGTGGAACGAGAACAGTCTAACCCAGTAGATTAAATAAAGGGTTCAGTTCAATCACTGGACAGGACAGTGTGTACATAAATACATTGGAAAAAGGGCGAGCAATAAACGAGCAGTACTAAAAATAAGAACTAGACGAGATATCCCTAGACATGGGCAATGGAACGAGAACAGTCTAACCCCGTAGATTAAATAAATGGTTTAGTTCAATCCATGGACAGGGTAGTGTGTACATGGATTCAGTGGAAAAAGGGCGAGCAATAAATGAGCAGTACTAAAAATAAGAACTAGACGAGATATCCCTAGACATGGGCAATGGAACGAGAACAGTCTAACCCCGTAGATTAAATAAATGGTTTAGTTCAATCCATGGACAGGGTAGTGTGTCCATGGATTCAGTGGAAAAAGGGCGAGCAATAAATGAGCAGTACTAAAAATAAGAACGAGACGAGATATCCCTAGACATGGGCAGTGGAACGAGAACAGTCTAACCCAGTAGATTAAATAAAGGGTTCAGTTCAATCACTGGACAGGACAGTGCGTACATAAATTCATTGGAAACAGGGCGAGCAATAAATGAGCAGTACTAAAAATAAGAACTAGACGAGATATCCCTAGACATGGGCAATGGAACGAGAACAGTCTAACCCCGTAGATTAAATAAATGGTTTAGTTCAATCCATGGACAGGGTAGTGTGTACATGGATTCAGTGGAAAAAGGGCGAGCAATAAATGAGCAGTACTAAAAATAAGAACTAGAAGATATATCCCTAGACATGGGCAGTGGAACGAAAAAAGTCTAACCCCGTAGATTAAATAAATGGTTTAGTTCAATCCATGGACAGGGTAGTGTGTACATGGATTCAGTGGAAAAAGGGCGAGCAATAAATGGGCAGTACAAAAAATAAGAACTAGACGATATATCCCTAGACATGGGCAGTGGAACGAGCACAGTCTAACCCCGTAGATTAAATAAATGGTTTAGTTCAATCCATGGACAGGGTAGTGTGTACATGGATTCAGTCGAAAAAGGGCGAGCAATAAATGAGCAGTACTAAAAATAAGAACTAGACGAGATATCCCTAGACATGGGCAATGGAACGAGAACAGTCTAACCCCGTAGATTAAATAAATGGTTAAGTTCAATCCCTGGACAGGGTAGTGTGTACATGGATTCAGTGGAAAAAGGGCGAGCAATAAATGAGCAGTACTAAAAATAAGAACTAGACGAGATATCCCTAGACATGGGCAATGGAACGAGAACTGTCTAACCCCGTAGATTAAATAAATGGTTAAGTTCAATCCATGGACAGGGTAGTGAGTACATGGATTCAGTGGAAAAAGGGCGAGCAATAAATGAGCAGTACTAAAAATATGAACGAGACGAGATATCCCTAGACATGGGCAGTGGTACGAGAACTGTCTAACCCCGTAGATTAAATAAATGGTTTAGTTCAATCCATGGACAGGGTAGTGTGTACATGGATTCAGTGGAAAAAGGGCGAGCAATAAATGAGCAGTACTAAAAATAAGAACTAGAAGATATATCCCTAGACATGGGCAGTGGAACGAGAACAGGCCTAACCCCGTAGATTAAATAAATGGTTTAGTTCAATCCATGGACAGGGTAGTGTGTACATGGATTCAGTGGAAAAAGGGCGAGCAATAAATGAGCAGTACTAAAAATAAGATCTAGACGATATATCCCTAGACATGGGCAGTGGAACGAGAATAGTCTAACCCCGTAGATTAAATTAATGGCTTATTTCAATCCCCGGACAGGGTAGTGTGTACATGGATTCAGTGGAAACAGGGCGAGCAATAAATGAGCAGTACTAAAAATAAGAACTAGACGATATATACCTAGACATGGGCAGTGGAACGAGAACAGTCTAACCCCGTAGATTAAATAAAGGGTTCAGTTCAATCACTGGACAGGACAGTGTACATAAATTCATTGGAAACAGGGCGAGCAGTAAATGAGCAGTACTAAAAATAAGAACTAGACGAGATATCCCTAGACAGGGGCAATGGAACGAGAACAGTCTAACCCCGTAGATTAAATAAATGGTTGAGTTCAATCCATGGACAGGGTAGTGTGTACATAGATTCAGTGGAAAAATGGCGAGCAATAAATGAGCAGTACTAAAAATAAGAACGAGACGAGATATCCCTAGACATGGGCAGTGGAACGAGAACAGTCTAACCCCGTAGATTAAATAAATGGTTTAGTTCAATCCATGGACAGGGTAGTGTGTACATGGATTCAGTGGAAAAAGGGCGAGCAATAAATGAGCAGTACTAAAAATAAGAACGAGACGAGATATCCCTAGACATGGGCAGTGGAACGAGAAGAGTCTAACCCCGTAGATAAAATAAATGGTTTAGTTCAATCCATGGACAGGGTAGTGTGTACATGGATTCAGTGGAAAAAGGGCGAGCAATAAATGAGCAGTACTAAAAATAAGAACTAGACGATATATCCCTAGACATGGGCAGTGGAACGAGAACAGTCTAACCCCGTAGATTAAATTAATGGCTTATTTCAATCCCCGGACAGGGTAGTGTGTACATGGATTCAGTGGAAACAGGGCGAGCAATAAATGAGCAGTACGAAAAATAAGAACTAGACGACATATCCCTAGACATGGGCAATGGAACGAGAACAGTCTAACCCCGTAGATTAAATAAATGGTTAAGTTCAATCCATGGACAGGGTAGTGTGTCCATGGATTCAGTGGAAAAAGGGCGAGCAATAAATGAGCAGTACTAAAAATAAGAACGAGACGAGATATGCCTAGACATGGGCAGTGGAACGAGAACAGTCTAACCCCGTAGATTAAATAAATGGTTTTGTTCAATCCATGGACAGGGTAGTGTGTACATGGATTCAGTGGAAAAAGAGCGAGCAATAAATGAGCAGTACTAAAAATAAGAACGAGACGAGATATCCCGAGACATGGGCAGTGGAACGAGAACAGTCTAACCCCGTAGATTAAATAAATGGTTTAGTTCAATCCATGGACAGGGTAGTGTGTACATGGATTCAGTGGAAAAAGGGCGAGCAATAAATGAGCAGTACTAAAAATAAGAACTAGACGATATATCCCTAGACATGGGCAGTGGAACGAGAACAGTATAACCACGTAGATTAAATTAATGGCTTAGTTCAATCCCTGGACAGGGTAGTGTGTACATGGTTTCAGTGGAAAAAGGGCGAGCAATAAATGAGAAGTACTAAAAATAAGAACGAGACGAGATATCCCTAGACATGGGCAGTGGAACGAGAACAGTCTAACCCAGAAGATTAAATAAAGGGTTCAGTTCAATCACTGGACAGGACAGTGCGTACATAAATTCATTGGAAACAGGGCGAGCAATAAATGAGCAGTACTACAAATAAGAACTAGACGAGATATCCCTAGACATGGGCAATGGAACGAGAACAGTCTAACCCTGTAGATTAAATAAATGGTTTAGTTCAATCCATGGACAGGGTAGTGTGTACATGGATTCAGTGGAAAAAGGGCGAGCAATAAATGAGCAGTACTAAGAATAAGAACTAGACGATATATCCCTAGACATGGGCAGTGGAACGAGAACAGTCTAACCCCGTAGATTAAATAAATGGTTTAGTTCAATCCATGGACAGGGTAGTGTGTACATGGATTCAGTGGAAAAATGGCGAGCAATAAATGGGCAGTACAAAAAATAAGAACTAGACGATATATCCCTAGACATGGGCAGTGGAACGAGAACAGTCTAACCCCGTAGATTAAATAAATGGTTTAGTTCAATCCATGGACAGGGTAGTGTGTACATGGATTCAGTCGAAAAAGGGCGAGCAATAAATGAGCAGTACTAAAAATAAGAACTAGACGAGATATCCCTAGACATGGACAATGGAACGAGAACAGTCTAACCCCGTAGATTAAATAAATGGTTAAGTTCAATCCCTGGACAGGGTAGTGTGTACATGGATTCAGTGGAAAAAGGGCGAGCAATAAATGAGCAGTACTAAAAATAAGAACTAGACGATATATCCATAGACATGGGCAGTGGAACGAGAACAGTATAACCACGTAGATTAAATTAATGGCTTAGTTCAATCCATGGACAGGGTAGTGTGTACATGGTTTCAGTGGAAAAAGGGCGAGCAATAAATGAGCAGTACTAAGAATAAGAACGAGACGAGATATCCCTAGACATGGGCAGTGGAACGAGAACAGTCTAACACCGTAGATTAAATAAATGGTTTAGTTCAATCCATGGACAGGGTAGTGTGTACATGGATTCAGTGGAAAAAGGGCGAGCAATAAATGAGCAGTACTAAAAATAAGAACTAGACGAGATATCCCTAGACATGGGCAATGGAACGAGAACAGTCTAACCCCGTAGATTAAATAAAGGGTTCAGTTCAATCCCTGGACAGGGTAGTGTGTACATGGATTCAGTGGAAAAAGGGCGAGCAATAAATGAGCAGTACTAAAAATAAGAACTAGACGAGATATCCCTAGACATGGGCAATGGAACGAGAATAGTCTAACCCCGTAGATTAAATAAATGGTTAAGTTCAATCCATGGACAGTGTAGTGTGTACATGGATTCAGTGGAAAAAGGGCGAGCAATAAATGAGCAGTACTAAAAATATGAACGAGACGAGATATCCCTAGACATGGGCAGTGGAACGAGAACAGTCTAACCCCGTAGATTAAATAAATGGTTTAGTTCAATCCCTGGACAGGGTAGTGTGTACATGGTTTCAGTGGAAAAAGGGCGAGCAATAAATGAGAAGTACTAAAAATAAGAACGAGACGAGATATCCCTAGACATGGGCAGTGGAACGAGAACAGTCTAACCCAGAAGATTAAATAAAGGGTTCAGTTCAATCACTGGACAGGACAGTGCGTACATAAATTCATTGGAAACAGGGCGAGCAATAAATGAGCAGTACTACAAATAAGAACTAGACGAGATATCCCTAGACATGGGCAATGGAACGAGAACAGTCTAACCCTGTAGATTAAATAAATGGTTTAGTTCAATCCATGGACAGGGTAGTGTGTACATGGATTCAGTGGAAAAAGGGCGAGCAATAAATGAGCAGTTCTAAGAATAAGAACTAGACGATATATCCCTAGACATGGGCAGTGGAACGAGAACAGTCTAACCCCGTAGATTAAATAAATGGTTTAGTTCAATCCATGGACAGGGTAGTGTGTACATGGATTCAGTGGAAAAAGGGCGAGCAATAAATGGGCAGTACAAAAAATAAGAACTAGACGATATATCCCTAGACATGGGCAGTGGAACGAGAACAGTCTAACCCCGTAGATTAAATAAATGGTTTAGTTCAATCCATGGACAGGGTAGTGTGTACATGGATTCAGTGGAAAAAGGGCGAGCAATAAATGAGCAGTACTAAAAATAAGAACGAGACGAGATATCCCTAGACATGGGCAGTGGAACGAGAAGTGTCTAACCCCGTAGATAAAATAAATGGTTTAGTTCAATCCATGGACAGGGTAGTGTGTCCATGGATTCAGTGGAAAAAGGGCGAGCAATAAATGAGCAGTACTAAAAATAAGAACGAGACGAGATATGCCTAGACATGGGCAGTGGAACGAGAACAGTCTAACACCGTAGATTATATAAATGGTTTAGTTCAATCCATGGAGAGGGTAGTGTGTACATGGTTTCAGTGGAAAAAGAGCGAACAATAAATGAGCAGTACTAAAAATAAGAACGAGACGAGATATCCCTAGACATGGGCAGTGGAACGAGAACAGTCTAACCCCGTAGCTTAAATCAATGGTTTAGTTCAATCCATGGACAGGGTAGTGTGTACATGGATTCAGTGGAAAAAGTGCGAGCAATAAATGAGCAGTACTAAAAATAAGAACGAGACGAGATATCCCTAGACATGGGCAGTGGAACGAGAACAGTCTAACCCCGTAGATTAAATAAGTGGTTTAGTTCAATCCATGGACAGGGTAGTGTGTACATGGATTCAGTGGAAATAGGGCGAGCAATAAATGAGCAGTACTAAAAATAAGAACGAGACGAGATATCCCTAGACATGGGCAGTGGAACGAGAACAGTCTAACCCCGTAGATTAAATAAATGGTTAGTTCAATCCATGGACAGGGTAGTGTGTACATGGATTCAGTGGAAAAAGGGCGAGCAATAAATGAGCAGTACTAAAAATAAGAACTAGACGAGATATCCCTAGACATGGGCAGTGGAACGAGAAGAGTCTAACCCCGTAGATAAAATAAATGGTTTAGTTCAATCCCTGGACAGGGTAGTGTGTACATGGTTTCAGTGGAAAAAGGGCGAGCAATAAATGAGAAGTACTAAAAATAAGAACGAGACGAGATATCCCTAGACATGGGCAGTGGAACGAGAACAGTCTAACCCAGAAGATTAAATAAAGGGTTCAGTTCAATCACTGGACAGGACAGTGCGTACATAAATTCATTGGAAACAGGGCGAGCAATAAATGAGCAGTACTACAAATAAGAACTAGACGAGATATCCCTAGACATGGGCAATGGAACGAGAACAGTCTAACCCTGTAGATTAAATAAATGGTTTAGTTCAATCCATGGACAGGGTAGTGTGTACATGGATTCAGTGGAAAAAGGGCGAGCAATAAATGAGCAGTACTAAGAATAAGAACTAGACGATATATCCCTAGACATGGGCAGTGGAACGAGAACAGTCTAACCCCGTAGATTAAATAAATGGTTTAGTTCAATCCATGGACAGGGTAGTGTGTACATGGATTCAGTGGAAAAAGGGCGAGCAATAAATGGGCAGTACAAAAAATAAGAACTAGACGATATATCCCTAGACATGGGCAGTGGAACGAGAACAGTCTAACACCGTAGATTAAATAAATGGTTTAGTTCAATCCATGGACAGGGTAGTGTGTACATGGATTCAGTGGAAAAAGGGCGAGCAATAAATGAGCAGTACTAAAAATATGAACGAGACGAGATATCCCTAGACATGGGCAGTGGAACGAGAACAGTCTAACCCCGTAGATTAAATAAATGGTTTAGTTCAATCCATGGACAGGGTAGTGTGTACATGGATTCAGTGGAAAAAGGGCGAGCAATAAATGAGCAGTACTAAAAATAAGAACGAGACGAGATATCCCTAGACATGGGCAGTGGAACGAGAAGTGTCTAACCCCGTAGATAAAATAAATGGTTTAGTTCAATCCATGGACAGGGTAGTGTGTCCATGGATTCAGTGGAAAAAGGGCGAGCAATAAATGAGCAGTACTAAAAATAAGAACGAGACGAGATATGCCTAGACATGGGCAGTGGAACGAGAACAGTCTAACACCGTAGATTATATAAACGGTTTAGTTCAATCCATGGAGAGGGTAGTGTGTACATGGTTTCAGTGGAAAAAGAGCGAACAATAAATGAGCAGTACTAAAAATAAGAACGAGACGAGATATCCCTAGACATGGGCAGTGGAACGAGAACAGTCTAACCCCGTAGCTTAAATAAATGGTTTAGTTCAATCCATGGACAGGGTAGTGTGTACATGGATTCAGTGGAAAAAGTGCGAGCAATAAATGAGCAGTACTAAAAATAAGAACGAGACGAGATATCCCTAGACATGGGCAGTGGAACGAGAACAGTCTAACCCAGAAGATTAAATAAAGGGTTCAGTTCAATCACTGGACAGGACAGTGCGTACATAAATTCATTGGAAACAGGGCGAGCAATAAATGAGCAGTACAACAAATAAGAACTAGACGAGATATCCCTAGACATGGGCAATGGAACGAGAACAGTCTAACCCTGTAGATTAAATAAATGGTTTAGTTCAATCCATGGACAGGGTAGTGTGTACATGGATTCAGTGGAAAAAGGGCGAGCAATAAATGAGCAGTACTAAGAATAAGAACTAGACGATATATCCCTAGACATGGGCAGTGGAACGAGAACAGTCTAACCCCGTAGATTAAATAAATGGTTTAGTTCAATCCATGGACAGGGTAGTGTGTACATGGATTCAGTGGAAAAAGGGCGAGCAATAAATGGGCAGTACAAAAAATAAGAACTAGACGATATATCCCTAGACATGGGCAGTGGAACGAGAACAGTCTAACACCGTAGATTAAATAAATGGTTTAGTTCAATCCATGGACAGGGTAGTGTGTACATGGATTCAGTGGAAAAAGGGCGAGCAATAAATGAGCAGTACTAAAAATATGAACGAGACGAGATATCCCTAGACATGGGCAGTGGAACGAGAACAGTCTAACCCCGTAGATTAAATAAATGGTTTAGTTCAATCCATGGACAGGGTAGTGTGTACATGGATTCAGTGGAAAAAGGGCGAGCAATAAATGAGCAGTACTAAAAATAAGAACGAGACGAGATATCCCTAGACATGGGCAGTGGAACGAGAAGAGTCTAACCCCGTAGATAAAATAAATGGTTTAGTTCAATCCATGGACAGGGTAGTGTGTCCATGGATTCAGTGGAAAAAGGGCGAGCAATAAATGAGCAGTACTAAAAATAAGAACGAGACGAGATATGCCTAGACATGGGCAGTGGAACGAGAACAGTCTAACACCGTAGATTATATAAATGGTTTAGTTCAATCCATGGAGAGGGTAGTGTGTACATGGTTTCAGTGGAAAAAGAGCGAAGAATAAATGAGCAGTACTAAAAATAAGAACGAGACGAGATATCCCTAGACATGGGCAGTGGAACGAGAACAGTCTAACCCCGTAGATTAAATAAATGGTTTAGTTCAATCCATGGACAGGGTAGTGTGTACATGGATTCAGTGGAAAAAGGGCGAGCAATAAATGAGCAGTACTAAAAATAAGAACTAGACGATATATCCCTAGACATGGGCAGTGGAACGAGAAGTGTCTAACCCCGTAGATTAAATAAATGGCTTAGTTCAATCCCTGGACAGGGTAGTGTGTACATGGTTTTAGTGGAAAAAGGGCGAGCAATAAATGAGAAGTACTAAAAATAAGAACGAGACGAGATATCCCTAGACATGGGCAGTGGAACGAGAACAGTCTAACCCAGAAGATTAAATAAAGGGTTCAGTTCAATCACTGGACAGGACAGTGCGTATATAAATTCATTGGAAACAGGGCGAGCAATAAATGAGCAGTACTACAAATAAGAACTAGACGAGATATCCCTAGACATGGGCAATGGAACGAGAACAGTCTAACCCTGTAGATTAAATAAATGGTTTAGTTCAATCCATGGACAGGGTAGTGTGTACATGGATTCAGTGGAAAAAGGGCGAGCAATAAATGGGCAGTACAAAAAATAAGAACTAGACGATATATCCCTAGACATGGGCAGTGGAACGAGAACAGTCTAACACCGTAGATTAAATAAATGGTTTAGTTCAATCCATGGACAGGGTAGTGTGTACATGGATTCAGTGGAAAAAGGGCGAGCAATAAATGAGCAGTACTAAAAATAAGAACTAGACGAGATATCCCTAGACATGGGCAATGGAACGAGAACAGTCTAACCCCGTAGATTAAATAAAGGGTTCAGTTCAATCCCTGGACAGGGTAGTGTGTACATGGATTCAGTGGAATAAGGGCGAGCAATAAATGAGCAGTACTAAAAATAAGAACTAGACGAGATATCCCTAGACATGGGCAATGGAACGAGCACAGTCTAACCCCGTAGATTAAATAAATGGTTAAGTTCAATCCATGGACAGTGTAGTGTGTACATGGATTCAGTGGAAAAAGGGCGAGCAATAAATGAGCAGTACTAAAAATATGAACGAGACGAGATATCCCTAGACATGGGCAGTGGAACGAGAACAGTCTAACCCCGTAGATTAAATAAATGGCTTAGTTCAATCCATGGACAGGGTAGTGTGTACATGGATTCAGTGGAAAAAGGGCGAGCAATAAATGAGCAGTACTAAAAATAAGAACTAGACGATATATCCCTAGACATGGGCAGTGGAACGAGAAGAGTCTAACCCCGTAGATTAAATAAATGGCTTATTTCAATTCCCGGACAGGGTAGTGTGTACATGGATTCAGTGGAAACAGGGCGAGCAATAAATGAGCAGTACTAAAAATAAGAACTAGACGAGATATCCCTAGACATGGGCAATGGAACGAGAACAGTCTAACCCCGTAGATTAAATAAATGGTTAAGTTCAATCCATGGACAGGGTAGTGTGTACATGGATTCAGTGGAAAAAGGGCGAGCAATAAATGAGCAGTACTAAAAATAAGAACGAGACGAGATATCCCTAGACATGGCCAATGGAACGAGAACAGTCTAACCCCGTAGATTAAATAAATGTTTAAGTTCAATCCCTGGACAGGGTAGTGTGTACATGGATTCAGTGGAAAAAGGGCGAGCAATAAATGAGCAGTACTAAAAATAATTACTAGACGATATATCCCTAGACATGGGCAGTGGAATGAGAACAGTCTAACCCCGTAGATTAAATAAATGGTTTAGTTCAATCCATGGACAGGGTAGTGTGTACATGGATTCAGTGGAAAAAGGGCCAGCAATAAATGAGCAGTACTAAAAATAAGAACGAGACGAGATATCCCTAGACATGGGCAGTGGAACGAGAAGAGTCTAACCCCGTAGATTAAATAAATGGTTTAGTTCAATCCATGGACAGGGTAGTGTGTACATGGATTCAGTGGAAAAAGGGCGAGCAATAAATGAGCAGTACTAAAAATAAGAACGAGACGAGATATCCCTAGACATGGGCAGTGGAACGAGAACACTCTAACCCCGTAGATTAAATAAATGGTTTAGTTCAATCCATGGTCAGGGTAGTGTGTACATGGATTCAGTGGAAAAAGGGCGAGAAATAAATGAGCAGTACTAAAAATAAGAACGAGACGAGATATCCCTAGACATGGGCAGTGGAACGAGGACAGTCTAACCCCGTAGATTAAATAAAGGGTTCAGTTCAATCCCTGGACAGGACAGTGTGTACATAAATTCATTGGAAACAGGGCGAGCAATAAATGAGCAGTACTAAAAATAAGAACTAGACGAAATATCCCTAAACATCGGCAGTGGAACGAGAACAGTCTAACCCCGTAGATTAAATAAATGGTTTAGTTCAATCCATGGACAGGGTAGTGTGTACATGGATTCAGTCGAAAAAGGGTGAGCAATAAATGAGCACTACTAAAAATAAGAACTAGACGAGATATCCCTAGACATGGCCAATGGAACGAGAACAGTCTAACCCTGTAGATTAAATAAAGGGTTCAGTTCAATCCCTGGACAGGGTAGTGTGTACATGGATTCAGTGGAAACAGGGCGAGCAATAAATGAGCAGTACTAAAAATAAGAACTAGACGAGATATCCCTAGACATGGACAATGGAACGAGAACAGTCTAACCCCGTAGATTAAATAAATGGTTAAGTTCAATCCCTGGACAGGGTAGTGTGTACATAGATTCAGTGGAAAAATGGCGAGCAATAAATGAGCAGTACTAAAAATAAGAACGAGACGAGATATCCCTAGACATGGCCAATGGAACGAGAACAGTCTAACCCCGTAGATTAAATAAATGGTTTAGTTCAATCCATGGACAGGGTAGTGTGTACATGGATTCAGTGGAAAAAGGGCCAGCAATAAATGAGCAGTACTAAAAATAAGAACGAGACGAGATATCCCTAGACATGGGCAGTGGAACGAGAAGAGTCTAACCCCGTAGATTAAATAAATGGTTTAGTTCAATCCATGGACAGGGTAGTGTGTACATGGATTCAGTGGAAAAAGGGCGAGCAATAAATGAGCAGTACTAAAAATAAGAACGAGACGAGATATCCCTAGACATGGGCAGTGGAACGAGAACACTCTAACCCCGTAGATTAAATAAATGGTTTAGTTCAATCCATGGTCAGGGTAGTGTGTACATGGATTCAGTGGAAAAAGGGCGAGAAATAAATGAGCAGTACTAAAAATAAGAACGAGACGAGATATCCCTAGACATGGGCAGTGGAACGAGAACAGTCTAACCCCGTAGATTAAATAAATGGTTTAGTTCAATCCATGGACAGGGTAGTGTGTACATGGATTCAGTGGAAAAAGAGCGAGCAATAAATGAGCAGTACTAAAAATAAGAACTAGACGAGATATCCCTAGACGTGGGCAGTGGAACGAGGACAGTCTAACCCCGTAGATTAAATAAAGGGTTCAGTTCAATCCCTGGACAGGACAGTGTGTACATAAATTCATTGGAAACAGGGCGAGCAATAAATGAGCAGTACTAAAAATAAGAACTAGACGAAATATCCCTAAACATCGGCAGTGGAACGAGAACAGTCTAACCCCGTAGATTAAATAAATGGTTTAGTTCAATCCATGGACAGGGTAGTGTGTACATGGATTCAGTCGAAAAAGGGTGAGCAATAAATGAGCACTACTAAAAATAAGAACTAGACGAGATATCCCTAGACATGGCCAATGGAACGAGAACAGTCTAACCCCGTAGATTAAATAAATGGTTAAGTTCAATCCCTGGACAGGGTAGTGTGTACATAGATTCAGTGGAAAAATGGCGAGCAATAAATGAGCAGTACTAAAAATAAGAACGAGACGAGATATCCCTAGACATGGGCAGTGGAACGAGAACAGTCTAACCCCGTAGATTAAATAAATGGTTTAGTTCAATCCATGGACAGGGTAGTGTGTACATGGATTCAGTGGAAAAAGGGCGAGCAATAAATGAGCAGTACTAAAAATAAGAACGAGACGAGATATCCCTAGACATGGGCAGTGGAACGAGAACAGTCTAACCCCGTAGATTAAATAAATGGTTTAGTTCAATCCATGGACAGGGTAGTGTGTACATGGATTCAGTGGAAAAAGGCCGAGCAATAAATGAGCAGTACTAAAAATAAGAACGAGACGAGATATCCCTAGACATGGGCAGTGGAACGAGAACAGTCTAACCCCGTAGCTTAAATAAATGGTTTAGTTCAATCCATGGACAGGGTAGTGTGTACATGGATTCAGTGGAAAAAGTGCGAGCAATAAATGAGCAGTACTAAAAATAAGAACGAGACGAGATATCCCTAGACATGGGCAGTGGAACGAGAACAGTCTAACCCCGTAGATTAAATAAGTGGTTTAGTTCAATCCATGGACAGGGTAGTGTGTACATGGATTCAGTGGAAATAGGGCGAGCAATAAATGAGCAGTACTAAAAATAAGAACGAGACGAGATATCCCTAGACATGGGCAGTGGAACGAGAACAGTCTAACCCCGTAGATTAAATAAATGGTTAGTTCAATCCATGGACAGGGTAGTGTGTACATGGATTCAGTGGAAAAAGGGCGAGCAATAAATGACCAGTACTAAAAATAAGAACGAGACGAGATATCCCTAGACATAGGCAGTGGAACGAGAACAGTCTAACCCCGTAGATTAAATAAAGGGTTCAGTTCAATCCCTGGACAGGGCAGTGTGTACATGGATTCAGTGGAAACAGGGCGAGCATTAACTGAGCAGTACTAAAAATAAGAACTAGACGAGATATCCCTAGACGTGGGCAGCGGAACGAGAACAGTCTAACCCCGTAGATTAAATAAAGGGTTCAGTTCAATCCCTGGACAGGGCAGTGTGTACATGGATTCAGTGGAAACAGGGCGAGCATTAACTGAGCAGTACTAAAAATAAGAACTAGACGAGATATCCCTAGACGTGGGCAGTGGAACGAGAACAGTCTAACCCCGTAGATTAAATAAAGGGTTCAGTTCAATCCCTGGACAGGGAAGTGTGTACATGGATTCAGTGGAAACAGGGCGAGCAATAAATGAGCAGTACTAAAAATAAGAACTAGACGTGATGTCCATAGACATGGGCAGTGGATCGGGAACAGTCTAACCCCGTAGATTAAGTAAAGTGTTCAGTTCAATCCTTGGACAGGGCAGTCTGTACATGGATTCAGTGGAAACCGGGCAAGCACTAACTGAGCTGTCTTGAAAATAAGAACTAGACGAGATATCCGTAGACATTATCAGTTAACTTGGACAGTGTATCTCTGTAGATTAAATAAATGCTTTAGTTCAGAATTCCCCGTAGGTTTCCCGCATGGTCATGCCCCTAATGTCGATCGTAGGGTGCTACCCCAGAGTCTTCATCATGTGTATGACTGAAACGTTGTGATAGCAACAACAAAGATGAGGGCAATAGTTCATATGTACTTTGTGTAAATAGTGGTAGATCTTCATCCCAGAAATCCAGATAAAATGCGATCAGTTGATAACAACAAAGATGGTGATATTTGTCTGAATGTAAATAATGTTAACTCTTCACCCCAGAAATTTAGACAGAAATTTTCTTTGTTTATCATTTGATTCTCTGTTAGTCATTTGGCTGGTTGCTTTTGATGCCGTTAAAAATAAAGTACTCGAAAATAGGCACCTCCACAATTCGCGGTACTTAAGGCTTAAAATAAATGTTTAAAAGAAATTTCTTGAAGCTTTTATTTTAGTTTTAATTTCAAGCTGAACGAGTAAATTTAATATTTCCAATAAGCAAAATACTCTGCTGCATTTTAAAACTAATTTAAATTAACTGATTTGAAACAAATATTACTTATTTTATATTTAAAATATCACAGAAATACATTTTTAACACGGAGATAGTTGCATATTGCAATAGGTGTTCATAAGTTGACAGACGGAAATTACGTGACGAATATAATGCCTATCTCTATCTATAAAAGGCAGGATGTGTGTGTGTGTGTGTGTGTGTGTGTGTGTGTGTGTGTGTGTGTGTGTGTAACGAATGCACGGCTGCAATTTCCGACGGATTTGCACCAAAATTTAAATGCACATGCTCCAAGTTAGCAGGAAGACAAAGACAGAATTTGCATTTCCCAACTCCCATTGATAGTGGAAACAATCGATTTTTCATGCTTCTACGGCAGTTTTCATGTAGTTTGCGGCCATTTTGTACTGGCCAGAGTGACAGCCTATAGCTGGCTGCCACGAATAGGAAGGAAGATTCTATTGGCCAGCGTGAGAGCCAACAGCTGACTGACACGAATGTTAAGTAGCATGCAAAAAAATCGATAGCGTCATTCGTCACAAGTGGGAAAAATTTAAATCTGCATGGCATTTTACTCCAATTGGCTCATTCGCTTGATTCTGATTCCGCAGAACTGGGTTGGGTGCGAAAAAGTATTTGTTGTTAACATTCTTTTTTCATTCGGTTTTTCCAGTTACGAGTCCTTTTTTAAAGCTGATCGTTTTGTGTTCATTTTGTTTAGTTCTTTTTTCGTAACAGATTTAATGTTTAGTATAGAGCTTAGAAAAAATTCGCAGTGTGAGATAGGCAAGAAGTAAGGCATGTAGTAACATCAGCACGGCAAAGGGCACTCCTTTAAAGGCAAGGAAGGGCAAAAATATTTTAAGTCAAGTAATAGCGATTGCTGTATGAGTCGTAAGATTTTTGAATCAAGTCCGGGCAACGCCTGGCCATGCTGCTAGTTTTATATAAATTTTACTACCCAATAGTCTTAAACATTTATGAAAATATTTTCTGCAATCTAATGTTTCATTGAAGTTTAGGTACTTTGCTTTGTATTTTACTATAGTTATCAGTCTTATTTTTCTGATAATGTCATGTATGAACGTCAATATTTAAAAAAGAAACAATTTTAAAATAATTTCATTTGTGAATAAATATTGAAAGTTTCATTGAAATCCGACAATTATTTGATTTTTGCAGGAATTTCTAAATCTATCAGTGTTTCACTGTAAAAAAAGACACTAAAATTTCCTATACTAATCTTTGGTCCCCACCCTCCACGGTTGATGCAAGAAAAACAATATTTTTAACCAGAATTTCGGTTCGAAATTCCAAGAAATATTACCTGACGAAAACCGTAATGTACAATGGTTAAAACGTCGTGAATATGGCAATAAAGATGAAGACAACAGTCCAAACAAAGTAAATGGTGTAAATAGAAAAAAATGCTTTCATTCGGGCACTTTTGATTACATTTTGTCATAAAATGCAGAATTTTTACCAATTTTCTTCTGACAATATCAAAGCGATATGACAACAAATCACACACACAGACACATATTCGATAGCAACTCGATAATTTAATTCGATAGAAAGCCTTTTGTTGACATCTAAGAGTAGGATACTGGGAGACAAAGTGTATATATATATATATATATATATATATATATACATATATATATATATATATATATATATATATATATATATATATATATATATATATATATATATACATACTTTCTCTCTCTCTCTTAAAGCTATTCAGTTTTTGTATTCACACACACGCACAATAGTGTCCATCGGCTATTTTCACAAATCAAACTTTATTGGGTTTAAGTACCAGTCACCATTTTTATCCACTCCATTTCTTTCTGATTTGATCTCTTGGATGAGGTCAAATAAGTACAAAAAGCATGAAATATGGGCAAAACTTTTCGGCTCACGTATGGGTAATAACTTAATCTTAAATTTCCCGACTTACTTGATTCTGAATAAGCGTTTGTAAATGTTTGTCTTTTTCCTTTTTGCCATCTGCTTGTGATATTGATAACAAATCCCCTACTTGCCTGATTCTCCACTGCGCATGTGCAAGTCACTCCCATAGAGATGTTTTTCTCAATCGCCATGTCATGTCGGTAAAAAGAAACACCGCGTCAATTTAATGAGATGCAATAATAACTCTAGAGTGGAAACAAAATCCAAAAATCAGGCGACCTGCACCATCGTCCAATTTTAGCGTCGCTTAAAACGATTAAAACCAAGCGAGAATAAATGATTTACAGTTAAAGCAGCCAGGCAATTGAAGAAAAGGTGCTGTTGATGGGACAGTGTCATAAATACTTGATTTTGCCAACTGCCCCAGGAAGCCGAATCTGATTAACAACTAGCACCCGTCCCCTTCTGGCTGGAGACGCGACAGTTTAGTCCGGGCAGGGTCCGGGCTTCATTTAGGTTAGAGACCTAATAATTAGTCACCTGACACGGCATCTTGTCACACATCAATCTGATTAACCTCTCCATGGCAAATTGACAAGGTACGCAAATATATTACCACTCGTTTGTCTGTCTGTTCGGCGCCCACCTCCCCGTTGCTTTTCTCGGAATTCTAATTAATCCCCTTTTCGTTTCGGACATATTTTCTGTTGACAACTTCATTACCGTTTACTAATACTGACTACCAACCATCTTTCTCGTTTTGTCGATTATTCTGTTTGTAAAGTTAACTTGCATGTTTGCCTTCTAAGGCCGGTGCGTGCTATCCTCCGACAGGGGGGAAGCCTGAATTGCCCCCCACCCCCGAAGCGTTTTGTGACCCTCGCTATTTTATTAACATTTGTTTCCCCACCCCCACATTTATATACGTAACAAATTATACGAAACACAACTGACTATTAAAGGATGAACATTTTTCGTGGATTTGAACGTCATTCGGGAGTCTTTTTTTGTCCAAATCTGCGAATTTGTTTTGAGAAAGACAAATTCTCGAAGAAACAAATTCTTGAAAAAGAAAGTCTCGAAAAAACACTATATAAAATTCACTATATTTTTTTATCTATAATGTTGACTTGAATGTGTTAAATTTTTAACAAGAAAAATCTCAAGTTGATGTTAAAAATTGTTGCAAAACATTGTTGATTTATTTAAGATGGAATGATCTATATTATGACATGTCTCGAATATACACTGTTTATTTTCAATTTTTCTAATTGAATTATTCACCTATATTGCATATGATTCATTTTATATACATAATCAGATTACAATAAAATTTATATTTTATATGAATGCTACCTTATGAAAATTGAAATGTAGTACAGTGGGACTCACTTATCATAGATTGGGGACGTCAAAGATTCGTGGGATCGTCGGCTTAGATTCGGGTGGAGGTCACGAGACCCTCGCACCGGCCTTGTATATGGCAGTCAGTCTAACCCCTTTGTTTTTGTTCATCTGCCCTTTTAAATCCGCCCCAACAGTGGGGGAACTGGTTTAGTTGTCAATGACTTGATCACGTAGCAGGTCGTACCGGGTTGCATCCTACTAAAAGCGCTCGCAGAGTGATATGAGATAAAATATGTCTCATCCTTTTAAACATTTCAGAATTCTGTAAAAACAAAACCAATTCCTGAGTTGTGTTTTGATCGGACTGTTTGCAGACACAATAAATAAAGCTGAAATCTCCAAATCTTAAATAAGGTAGACGTTCTACGTACCTCCAAAAAAAGTGAAACCTGAAAAAAATTTTTAGAAGATTTTATTTTACTTTTAATTTCAAACTAATAGATTAAACTTAATAATAATCAAAATACTAGCTGTATTTCAAACTGAATTTAAATTGATTGGAATCATTTTTTTGATTATCAGTAAAATTTGTAAAATCATCCCTATTGACAAATTTGTCAACACAACATAATTCTCTTTATTAAAAAAAATTTCCAAAAATAAAATATACTTTTCTGAAAAGTTAACTGAGAAAAATTAGCTGATTTAAAATTTATTTAATTTAATTTAAAACAAATATTACTTACTTTTAAAAGTATCTCTTTTAACATGAAGTGGATGTTTTTATGAAGCTTTGACAGATTTATCGACAGCCTGATGTTTGGGAATTTTAAATAAAAACTATATAACTGTAAAATTACTTGAGGCCTTTTTATTCTTTTTTATTTTTTTTTTTTTAAACTACCTAGTAATCTTTCTAATTTAAGAAAATATTCTAATCAATCGAATATTTTATTGACTCTTAGGTACTTTGCATTATTTATGAAGATGTTTGTTGATGTAAGAAAATTACCAATAATTTTTACATTTACTAGAGTCATTTTCTGGTAATGTCGTGTATGGATGTCTGTATTTACAAAAATTGACACATATATACACATAAAATGAATTTAAAATTCTTTGTAAAATATTGTAGGTCGTTGAATTGTAATAAGCGCTTCCGTTTATGATTAGTAAATACAGTTTTAATTTAATTGCAATATCATTTGAACACTACAAATTAATATAGAATTTTAAAAATTGAAATGTTTATTAATCATTCTAATTAACATTCTAAAAAAATGAAAATAATTCTTGTAAAAAAATTCATTATTCATTGAAAAATTTTATTCTTAAGACAATAATTTCCATAATATATTATATTCATAAAACAATTAAAAGATTTTTTAATTAAATAATATTTTAGTTTTATTGCATTTTACAATTCATGACAGATTTTCTGTAACCTATTTGATTCCAAAATTTGATGATTTAAATTTTCTTAGGATTCGTTGTTAAAACTAATATAAATATTAAACGATTTTAATATTAAACGCAACTAAAACGTATTTCTGAATATTTCATAAATGAACGAATAAAAGATATTTTATAAAGATTTTCTAAGAAAAAAGAAAAAAAAGTAAAACATTTAAAAAAATAATTTCGTTCATTTGTAAATAAATTCCTGAACATTTCATTAAAATTTAATTATTATTATCTGACCTGATTTTTGCAATAATTTCCAAATCAATATTTTTCACCGCAAACAAAAAACGCTCAAATTTCAAGTACTATAATTTATGGTCCCGCAATGACGCAAGAAAAACAGGATGTTTAACCACTTTGATTAAAAACATCTTCTTATTCCAAGGTTCTAAAAGCATAAAAAATTACATAAAATATCCTTTGATTTTTTTCTCTTAATAATAACAAAGATAGTGACGATAAAATTTCATTATGTTTGATGCATTTATTATGTTTTATGCATTTTTTTCATCATTCATTTAGCAAATGTTTGGAGATACCTACGTTAAACACTCATAATATTTCAGTTATTATTTCCTACTTGATTTCACAACATCCAAAATGTAACTAATATTCCATGTCTTGTCCCATGGAAAATTGCGAATCAGTCACTGCTGATCTGTTTTTGTTCAACCATCTGAGATTCCCTGAAGTAACCTGCTTGATTAATCTTCTGTTCAATCATAATGGTCCGCTAAAAATAACTTCCGTCAGTAGCCTCTCATTTCAATAAACCGCCTAATTTCACTCTATCATCACTAAAAACCGCACGACACAATATGGCGGCTAATTAAGTAAAAGACTGCAGCTGCTAACGAGCATCGCATAATTGCTTTTGGACTTTTTTTTTTTGTAACCAGGCTTTAATTAAGATTCTATTTTACATGTTCTTCCTACTTATTAATTATTATTGATAATAGTTATTCGATTTGCAAATGAGTTCATAGAATGATTTCCAATGTCTCCATGCCGATCATCTTCTTAATCAGTAACGCATGTGTCATTTTTTCCACTTTCACTTCTTAACTGTGTCCATTGTCTCAAAACTGATCGATTTCATTCAATTTTAGAAGGCTACGTTAAACGTCAAGTGCATCATCAGCAAGCAGAGGCGTACCTATGGAAAGTGGCGCCCATGGCAAGACATAAAGTTGCGACCTCATCTAGACATCTGATACCTAACTAAAAATCCACGTTGACCTAAAAAATACAAATCAAAACACTTGCTATGAAATTAGCGATAGAGAGACTACCGAACTACAGTTGCGAAAGGCTTTGTTGGGTGAAACATAATCCATATATATATATATATATATATATATATATACACACACACATATATATATATATATATATATATATATACACACACACACACACACACACATATATATATATATATATATATATATATATATATATATACATATATACATATAGTATTACATAACAAAATCCAAAATTTATTTTAACCGACGGAAACTTCGTCAGTCTTATTCAACCCCAGTGTATTGACTGAGTTCGTGCCGGAATTAGGAATTTAACGAACTCAGTCTATACACCGGGTTTGAATAAGACTGACTAAGTTTTTGTCGGTTGAAATAGATCTATCCCTCCCCCCCCATATGAGGTAATTTTTCTATTTTGTTGTGTAAT
>OZ010615.1:57667022-57764522 GCA_963932145.1 Acanthosepion lycidas
AAATCAAGGGAGAAGGTGAGAAGAATAAAAAGTGGACGAAAGAAATAAAATCGGTAGAAAGAGAAAAAGAAAAAGAAAGAGGGTGAAAGAGAGACGTAAGAAATAGAGGGATAAAGGCAGGATAAACGAAAGAAAGAGTGGGAGAGAGGGAAAACGAGAGAGAAAGAGAAGAAAGAAAGAGAGAGAGGGAGGGAGAGAGAGAGAGAGATAAAAAGCGAATAGAAAGAGAGAGGAGGGAGGGAGCTAGAATAGCCAAGAAGAGACTATTTTTTATATTTCGGACACCACTTCTAAATAAGTATAGAGACGATTTCTTTCTTAATCCGTTCCGCTCAATTTAAGCGGCTAATAATTAAAAGTAAACAAGCTTAGTAGTTAGAGTGAAGGCTAAAATATAATGAGTGTCAATTATGCAATATCTGAGGAGGTGCTGAATGTTCTCGATCCAACCAACTTCCCATGTTCTGATGAACGGTAAAAATATCTGATTCTTTAATAATCCCTTCCCGGTCGACGGATAACTTATTAGAACACCCTCCTGTCTGTCTATCTATCTATCTATCTATCTATCTATCTATCTATCTATCTATCTATCTATCTATCTATCTATCTGTGTCCAGTTCTTTTGCTATATCTGTCTCATTATATAACCAATTACGAAAAAAAAAAAAATAAACAAAAAAACAAACAGAAACAAAATGTATCTAAACAGTACACACACATACACGCACATACGTGCACATACACATACGTGCACACACACACACACACACACACACACACACACACACACACACACACACACACATATGATGTGTGTGTGCGTATGTGTGCATACTGTATGAAAAGGCGCCAAGAGTGGTAGTAGACTCCGGGATTGTGTTGTAGCAGTCATGGTTGGTTGGTGGTCGTTCTAGTAAGGAACGTTATTTTCATTTTTTTTTTGTACGAAGTTCCTCGATTATTAGCATGTCGGAACTAATTCTATCACACAGATCAGCCTGGTCCAGACTATTTTTTTCTGATATTAATTTTATACTGGTCGCCAGTTGATCAAATTTCAAATTTAAATTGTTCGTCCATTTAAAGTAGTGCATATATAAGAAAACAAATTCAGTTTAAAAAACAGAAGTCATAAAAATAACATCAAAGAAACTTAAATTTCGGCTTATACTCTTTTTCTGTCAGCCAGGGGTTGTTGCCAGACACGAAGGGAAATTACCTCTCTCAAAACAAACGCCTACTTCAATTTCATCCATTGTCTGTACGTTTGCGTGTGACAGAGTTAAAATATTTACACAAATAAAAAATGCTTTAAAAGTAAAGATTAATTATTTTAAAAATAATTTTTATTGTAATTATTCGGTAATAAATAATTTTTTTACCGAATAATTTTTTCAATCAATTTTTTCCAATCAACTTTTTAATTTTTTGAGATTTAAAAAATTAACCTTTTTTTTGCTGATAAATTTTTCCTCTCATTTCACTTAAGCTATTTTTTACCTGGGTTCACTTTTGGTAGCCATTAATTAAAAAAAAAATTACGTAAAATCACTTTATCGTCGTAAATAGCAAACTAGGCATTTACTTCTTTTATGTGCCGTGTTTCTTCAAGACGTGGGTGATCATGGCCCTCCACATCTTCTTGTCCCTTGTAGCTCTTAATAAGTTTTGTCTTTTTGTTATTTCTCCCAAAACCTGTTCTACCATCCATTTAATCAAGTACGTTACGCGTTGCTTTTCTCTGTCTCTTTCCCTCAGCATCTTTCTGTAGAACCACATTTCTTTAGCTTCAAGTCTCTTTCTTATCTTTGAGGAGATTGTCCAGCATTCGCTACCATTGCATGGAAAGGCAGACATCACGTAACAGTTCAGTACACTTCCAGCTACCAATAAATTTAGTCATGAACGTACTGATCTCAACAGACAGAAACAGGGTGAAATAATTATCAGTAAGATACTAATAATCATAGGTGTTACAGTCTGGGGATTTAAGAGGCCAGATGTAAGGGGGTGATGTAGTTGCAAAAATGGTCTGACACCAATGACTGGGTTCTCCTGCTTGTGTGACATGGTGCAGAGTCCTGTTGCCAGACATAGGGTCTTTCAGTAGCTACTCTCTTGTCCCAGGGTAGCACTACTTCCTCAAGGCACTTCATGTAGAGCTCCGTATTAAGTATGACGCCCTCAGCAACAAATTCAGTTCTTTTCTTATCTGAACGATCAGAGTGATTTTTCCTAGCTGCTGTACCTTCGTAATCACCATTAGACTCATCCAACTATTTCCGAATCCTCTGCACTGTCCTCAGATTGACACCCAAACGCTCTGAAATGTTCGTATTAGAGCTTCCCGCGAGAATGCCAAGCAGTAGAGTATGCCGTTTTCAAATTTCTAGCTGAGTGAATTCTGTCATAGTGCTCTTTTTCTCACAGATGGTGCCCAACTGACCCTGCTATACTGTGCAGTCGACCAAATCAAAAACAAACAATGCGCATGCGCGAAATTAAAAATATAAAATGGCGACAATTTACCCATCGCACCGTGTAGAAAGAGGGTGAAATAATTATCAACAAGATACTAAGTAGAAAGAGAAAGTAAAGCTTAGTATTATTTATTTTTTTAAATTTTATTTCACAGCCATACAACAATAAAGAAAGAGAGAATGGGAAAAAGAAAGAAGGAGAGAAAATGAGATAAAGGAGGGCAACAGAAAGAAAGAAAGAAAGAAAGAAAGAAGAAAGAAAGCAAGAATGGAAGTGAGGATGAAGAAAATAAACAAATAGATAGTTTGACCAGCTTAGGAGGCTGTTGATAAGTTTTTCTTTTCTTTTTTCTTCTTCCCAAATTTATGACTTTATCGCTCAACCCAGACTAAGTGGAAGTGGGGAATATATTTAGTACAATGTCTTATTTCAAACTCGGTCAAATGGCGTATGCATGTGTGCACGCGCGTATGCTTGTGTGAACATTAAATGTCACAAGCACATGTAAATCACTCACGCACAACGCAGACACGCCTATACATTACACACTCGCAGGCAAAGTCACACGCAGACAGTGTGTGAATGTCAGAGACTCATCTCTTTTCGATAGATTTTTAGGAGCCCTTCGATGTTCACGAGCCACGGGAAAATTACATGTAATTCTCGGCTTTCAGGATGGGCCCAACTAAAGTATATAAATACTACTACTACTACTACTACTACTACTAATAATAATAATAATAATAATAATATTAATAATAACGGTGATAGGATCTGTAACAATTTTATGGGATAAAACAATACATACAGACAGAACAATCAACAAAGCCAATCGTCCTGACATCGTGATTACAGACCGCAAAGACAAAAAGTGCCTCCTTATTGATATGGCAGTCCCTGCAGACTGATATGTATCTTTGAAGATCTTCAAAAAACTATCAAAATACAAGGACCTTGAAATGGAACTCTCAAAAATATGGCGCATGAGGGCATTAACAATTCCAGTTGTAGTTGGAGCCCTCGAATTATTTGAAAGAGATTCTGATAAACTCATTGAAGGAATCCCTGGTAGCCCATGCCTTAAAGAAATACAAAAAATTGTACTTAAAAGTACAGCCCACACCTTACGAAGGGTTTTATTCATGTAAAACATGTGCGATTTTTTTTTCAAAACTACTCTGGAAAATATCATGATGCCATTTCTGACCTTAGGTCTCCGGTCGGGACCCGGAAAGAAATGAGTATACCCCAGAAAACAAAAGGAATAAAATGATAACAATAATAAAACTACAACTTTTAGTCATTGATATCAACAACAAGATTACGGAACTAGCCCAAGATGGTACATACAAATTCTTAGGAATTAATGAAGACAGAATACAACATTCAATTATGAAGAAAAAGACCGGAAAAGAATATTATATGTGAGTGCGTTTGATATTAGAAAGCGAACTAAATGGGGCTAATAGAATGAAGGCTATCAACACCTTAGCTGTACCCGTAGTAACATACAGCTTAAACATTATTAAATGGAAGTTGAATGATATTAAAAGATAAAAAAAAAAAATGTTTACTGAAATGAGGATGCACCACCTAAAATTAGATGTTGAGAGGATGTACGTACCAAGAGGCCGAGGTCTAATTCAACTTGAACTAAATCTAAAAACTACAACAATCGGATTGGAAGCATACCCCACAAAAACCAATGACTCTCTCCTACAAATAGTAAAATACCAAATCCACTCCATCAACAAAGAAGCTGCACCCTTCAAGAAACAGCTTAATAAAAAGAAAAGACGAAGCGAATATCATCTCCGCCAAACGAGTAAAACAGAAAGCAAAACAACTTAGCCAAATGAAATTAGAAAAAAAGCTGGCAGGACAAGACGTTGCAGGTTAAATACATAAAAAGAAGCAAATGTGGACCAACAGAAAACACATCAGTGGCTGAGGAGCAGCAGGTAGAAAGCTGAGACAGAAGGCCTAATTATTGCAGCTCAGGACCAAAGCCTCGCAATCAGATCCTATCGCTGTCACATAATCAAGGATGGAACTAATTCGAAATGCAGGATCTGGGGAAAATATGATGAAACTGTCGACAATATTATCTCAGGATCCCCGGAACTAGCAAAAAGTGAATATACCCACAGACATAACAAGGTGCACTGGAAGATATGCAAGAAGCACAAAATCGAAATCACTGAGAGATGGTGGAAACACCAACCAGACACAGTTATTCAAAATAACGATGTAACTATCCTTTGGGTCATGCTAATTCAAACTAACAGGGAAATAAAAGCTAACAGACCTGACATTATCATAAAAGACAAGAAATTCAGGAAGTGTATACTTATTGATATAACAGTAACACCTGAGAGAAACACCTCCATGAAAATTATCGGGAAATTGTCTAGATACAATGAACTGGAGATCGAGATTAACAGGACATGGGAGTGGGGGTGAGGACTGAGACCGGGCCAATAGTAATCGGAGATCTGGGTCTCGTGAGAAAAAGAATTTTACTAACAGTGTATCAGGTAAAATCAACATACAAGTTGACCAGAAGATGGCCCTTCTAAAACATGCCATATACTACGAAAAGTGCTATCAATTAAATGACAATTTTCCTATAAGGCCCATAGCTGGCACCCGTCTCTACAACAGGAAACATAACATAAAAGAAATGATAATAATATTAATTATTGACATGGCAGTTGCCGCAGATTGTAATGTATTTTTGAAGATATCCAGATACAAGAGTGGAAATCTAAGAAAATGTAGCACAGGAGGACATCAATAATTCCAGTTATATTTGGAACACTCGGATTGATTAGAAAAGGATGCAATAGACTCATTGAAGAGATGCCTTAAATGCAAAAAAATTGAAATCACAAATACAGTCTCGACATTACGAAGAGCTTTATCTATATAACGTGTGTGATCTTAGATTTTTTTTACAAAAATGTTCAGGGGAAAATGTCATGAATCCATTTCTGAACTTAGGTCTTTGGTTGGGACCCGGAAGGAAATGATTATAGAACAGAAACCGAAGGAAATAATAATAATAATAATAATAATAATAATAATAATAACTGCTAGAATATTATGTAAACACAACCGCTATTCCAGTAATAATAGGAGCACTAACAATGATTAAAAAGAATACTGTTATATACGTTAAGTAAATCCCAGGGAAACCCCTCACGATGATGATGTGCAAGATTGTGCCCATGGAAACCGCTTACACACAGAAAAAAATCCTCACAATGTAACATGCTCAATAAACTTATCTCTCAGGTCTCAGGTCTCAGACTTATTTAGGCTATAGGCCACGATCGATTTTCGTTTCATTCCGTGGACATAAAGTTTATATCAAAATTTTTTACTTGATTTCGAGAGTTTCGATGCCGTAGAGTCTAAATCTAAAAAGTTTTCCAGGTGAGAATTGCGCATTTTTTTATAAATTGCATTTTAAATTGAATATTTTATCGGTAAATCCGAGCATAAAATTCAAGTAAGGGAGGTAATAATTGAGTAAATATGACGTTTCTTAGGCTAGTGGTTATCTCCCTTAAATTAAAAAATTTTAAAATACGGCGAAAATGAATTCCCCGAATATTTGTGCAATACATTTTGAATCAATTAATACGAATGAAAAAATTATTTCTTTTACTGAAATAACTCTTAAAAAAATTTGTGAATATGCAAATAAATGGAGCAACTTTGTCTGTCAACAAGGTAATTTGCATTTGTTTTAAAATAATTCTATGTAGAAATAAATGACATTTAAAATTTCCTTAGCTATTACAATAATCTGCTATTTTTTTTACATCTACAATATTTTTACAGCATTTTTTATGATTTAAATAAAGATTGTCAATGCTAGCTATGCTGGTGTGTTACAGGTTGGAAAAATTTGAGAAACGCAGCATTACAGAAATGAATTCAATATTCACTGACACTACACCATCAACCAGTAATGAAGAGCTTAAACCCAGTCAGAAAAGGTTGAGGAGGAGTAGTAATTTTAGTCAATCCACTTTTGATAAAGATGATCAAACTACTCGCTGTTCCTCTGTTTTCCCAGCCAAATGCATATTTTGCAAAAGACAAAGAAAAGATAAACGAAACAAAATTGACGGAAGGCGCACCAGGGAACCCTTGCAACAATGTGAACTCATTGTAAATGAAATTTTATTTGCTGCAAAGCTGAAACATGATGAAGATCTTCTTTGTCAGTTACAGGATAAAGATCTTGTAGCTGCAGAGTTAAAATATCATCATACTTGTAAAATTAATTATACTAATTTCTTGAGATACAAAAAAAAAAAAAAGATCAGTAGACATGAACAATGAAACAAAACACAGTGCTGCATATGATATTTTCAAGAAAGATATTATAATGAAAAAAATCATTAAAGGAAATCAGGTCTTACGAATGTCCAACTGTCTGAACTGTACAGAAACATCTTTAAATCAGTAGAAGGGACATCTATAGCGGCTAAAACTCAACATCTGAAGCAGCAGATTTTACATGATTTTCCACAGCTCACTTTCTTAAAACCAAGACAGAGGAATCAGTGAGGTGGTGTTATGTGAAAAAATAGTTCCTGACCTAATGGGAACAAGTGAAACTGATGATTCAGCAGATGACTCAGATGGTGATGATGATAATGATGATGAAGGAACCCAAGAACATGAAGCAACAGGTAAATATAATAAGACCTAAAATAATAATGTAAACTCTTTAACATTAGTTTTACTTCTAATCATTGATTAATTTATACCTAATATTAAATGATCTAATTGTGTGATGATATCTGAACAGACTTTACTACCAAATGTTACCAGTGGAAAATATTTATATCACACTCATATATAAATTTTAGAACACAAAAATATTTAATAGTAATGAAGTATTTTTATTTCTGAATATTTGAAAAAGTTATTTAGTGATTTCTTTTACATTTTGTTTCAGATGGCGTTGAAAACAATAGGTACAATTTGTATCATGCTAGCATGTATTTAAGAAATCAGATTATTTCTGTGGAATCACCAACATCTTGGCTTCCTAAGAGCAATAGTGTAACTACAGAATGTGCTATGAAGATAATTCCTGTAGAACCTTTTAATGCATTGACATTGATGTGTGGTCTTTCTGATGAAGTTGAAATGAAGAATAGATTTATTACTGTGTCTGAGAAAGATAAGAGAAAGCTGCTTGCCATAGCACAAGATATTCTGAACCTTTCTCACAGAGGAAATTTGTTTTTACAAAAGCATTATGCACTGGGAATGGCTGTTCGACACTTGGCTGGTTAGTCAAAACTTATAGGCATTTTAAATGGATTTGGGCACTCTATAAGCCACAGCACAACTCTAGAACTGGATACGGCTTTGGCTGAACAACAACTATCAAAAAGTAACATTCCAGAGGGTTTTAAAAAGAAAACTTTTACACATTTAGCCTGGGATAATAATGACTTTGGAGAAGAAACTCTGAGTGGTAAGGGAACAACCCATAATACAAATGGGATCATAGTGCAGCAGCTAACTTCTGATCACTTATCACATATTGAAGATGTCGCAATAGAAAAAGACCAGCCCCAAATGATCAGGAGTAAGAAGCGCAGTGTGATGCTAAATGAAGCGCCCATACCAGAATATTATGTGGCAAAAAGAGTAGGCCCTTTCCTACCTTCAGTTTCAATTGACAGCATTCAAAATGCTTTATTTAAATCATTTTGTGAGACCAAAACAAGCATTACTGATTTGGCTATGACCATGATCAATATGCACTGTGAAAGTGACAACCAAAACACTACTCCAATTCCAGGTTGGACAGGTTTCAATACTCTTTTATTACAGGACCAAATACCACCAAAAAGCAATATTGGATATTTGCCTGTGGTCAATGGTAACCCAACTCAACTAAGTACTGTGAATGCAGTATTTTTGAAAAGTCTTGCTATTGCTGATGAGCTTGAAACTGAATGTATTGTATTAACATTTGATCTTGCATTTTATGCTAAAGCACAGCAAGTACGTTGGAATGATGCCATGTATATGCAAAAAACAGTTGTCAGACTTGGTGAGTTCTACACCTGCATGTCGTTTCTCAGTGTTATTGGAAAGCGCTTTGAAGATTCGGGGCTAGCTGATGTCCTACTTGAAGCTGGAACAGTGGCACAAGGATCACTACCTGGAGTCATGAAAGGCAGGCACTATAATCGAAGTGTCAGAGTCATAAAAATTATGTCTGAAGCCTTAAGGAGGAAACTCCTATCTACTTTTATTGAAACACAAAGTGAAGAAGAAAAGCTAAATTCATTGCATTGTCTAAAAATTTATATTATGCTTTTCCCAAAACACAATTCCAAGATCTCTGCACATCAAATGATTTTTTGAAAGCAAACTATCCTTATTTATTCAAGAGAGATGCAGCCAATTTCCAACTTTTGCATTTTGGATGAGTTACTTGAATATGGCAGATTTGTTTTTAAATTTTATTCGTGCTACACGAACAGGAGATTGGGCCCTTCACCTTAAATCAGCAGCAGAAATGGTACCTTGGTATTTTGCATATGACCATTTGAACTATGCTAGATATCTTCCTGTTTATATCTATGAGATGCTTGCTGTTCCAGACACCCACCCTGCAATAGCAAGCATCTTGCTGCTGGGGATTTTGTAGTTCAGCAACAAAACCAGTACCCCTTTAGTCAGACGGCAATGGACCAGACGATTGAACAGACAATGAATAGAGATAGCAAGACCAGAGGTGGGCAGATTGGATTCTCAAATAATGACAATGCTGTTCATCGTTGGATTTTATCTTTTAATCAACGTGCTCAAATCTCTAAAAACTGTACTGAAATGTCTGGAAAAGGAGAGGACTGCCATAATAAAATGACCTGAGTAGTTCTCGATATCAAAAGGATGAAGCAGATATTCAGAGTGTCATGCAGACAAGTCTATGCAAAATCCATTTGCATATTGTGAAAAAAAATTAATTAACATTGCATCTGGCCAAGTAGCATCTTCTGAAATTAAAGATGACATTTTGACAGCACATGAACAAGGCTGTAATATATCTAATCAGTTTGTTCAACAACGACTAATTTTGAAAAATGTAGAGTTGAATGCACCATTAAAATCAATGAAGATAAAAACTTTTAGTGATCTTCAGAAAAAGCATTCACAACAAAAGAGCAAGAAGGAAACAGATTGCTTGAAAGCAGATAAAGACCTTCTCACTAGGCTTCTTATAGTAGCAAGAACCCGAAAAGTTGACCTGGAAGAAATTTTTTCACATTGCCTTTCAGAGTTCCCATCTAGCCTAAGTAACATTGATGGTTCTTTGCAGCGTACCAACAAAGCTGCATTATTTCATTATTTTCTTGTAAAGTTTCCTGATATGAAAATTAACAATATTCCAAAAAATGCAGCACTGATATTAGATGGAATGGCAGTAATACAACAGCTTGCAGACCATGTTCCATCAAGGTTTGGTGAGCTAAGTATTTATGTTTTTAGATATGTAATCAAGCTTGCTTCTACTTATATGTCATCAAGAGTTGACTTCGTCTGTGATAAGTACAATCCATGGAGTATTAAAGACTCCGAAAGAATACGCCGTTTGATTACCCCATGCCACCTGTTACGTTCTCTGAATAAAAAACAGAAAACACCGGTACAATTTCGAAAACTCCTCATGTCTGGTGAAAATAAAGAATCCCTCATCTTATTTATGTTGATGCATTGGAAAAAATTGCCAGCAGAAGAATTTCATGGAAAAACTGTGATTGCTTCATTTAGCCAAGGATGTTTCATGCTGTGTCCTCATAGTGACACAAATGAAGTAATCACAGAAACTTTGCCAGAATTAACAAGTGACCATGAAGAAGCCGATACCCTTCTTTTGCTTCATGCAAAGCATGCATCAACTGCTTTCCCTTCCATTATCATTAAGACTCCAGATACGGATGTTTTTCTTCTTTGCCTTGCTCATCAAAATGAATTAAGCTGTGAGTTATATATGGCTACTAATACCAACCGATCATCTTGTTTGATCTCTATTAAATCAGTTGCAAAGAAATGTGGACCTGCTCTTTCAAGTGTCTTACTTTCTTTGCATGCATTCACTGGCCGTGATACTGTTAGCTGCTTTAAGGGAAAGGGTAAAATAAAACCCTTTGAGTTAATGAAAGAAACAGAGAAATTTCAACTTTCACACTTTTAGGCTGCAACTGGCACCTGACAGATGATTTGTTCCAGCAACTAGAAAAATTTGTGTGCTGTCTATTTGGACAGAGAAATGTTTCTTCCGTAAATACTGCTCGTTTTAATATTTTTCATATGTCTGGAAAATTGGATAATACTCTACCACCTTGCCAAAATAGTTTACGGTTACATGCAGAAAGGGCAAATTACCAGGCTGTAATTTGGCGACAATGTCTTCACATTAATATTAATGCTCCTTCTGCAACAAATCATGGCTGGAAATGTGAAGATCAAAAACTTGTTGTTCATTGGAGAAGCCTTCGTAAAACTCCATCTACCTTGATGAACTTAGTAAAGTGTAACTGTAAGAAGAACAGCTGTAACTCCAGGCGTTGTTCTTGTGTTCGTCAAACACTGCCTTGTACCGACCTTTGCCAGTGTATAGATTGTTTTAATGTACTTAAAAAAAATAATGAAGTGCAGCTGATTAATGAAATAGAAGATTCTGACTCCTCAGAGGGCGAATGATAAGCTGAGCTTGCAGGATTAGAGGACAATCAATTATTTTTCAATTCCTTTTATAAATGTATTACTTGATAACAATTATTTCAACATAACTGAAAAAAAAACTCTTATTACAATATTTTTTTTATATATATAGTCAAAGTTAGTCTAAACATTAAGATTTCTATATCAGTCAATGTGTATGTGTGACAAAATTACATCAAAAAGTAAATGGCAGTCCAAAATGAAGAAAAGTCAATCACCAGAAGTATTTGAAAACAGTTCTTCCATCTATGATTTTTGGAAGGCACAAGATTTGGAAACATATATAAAGGTTTTTCATGTTTTTTTTTATCAAATTAATGTACACTGCAATGTTTTACGAGGTTATTCGAATTTGAGAAACTCACACGACAATAGAAAGTAACGTTTTCATTGTTATGGCTTTATGCAAGTCATTTTATTTGCTGAAAATTCCTAATTAAATAAATTAACACATAATATAAGAGCATAGATATATCAGCTTCTTGTTGATACACTTAAATGCGCTAAAAAACTTATTTAAAGTTCATTTTACATGAAGTAAACCATGAAAATGGACTTTTTCCGTAAATGGCACACCCTGTATTATCTCCACTTTTCTGAAGCAGTGCGCACATTTAGCCTGGAGATCACTTCAGATTTGAAATCAGCACGAAAAATACTCCTAGAAACACTTGAAATTTTCTCATATGAATAAAATGTCCACGAACTCAAAATCTGAGCCCTTTTTTGGCCTCTGGACCACTGGAACACTGGAAAACATTATATATATATATATATATATATATATATATATATATATATATATATATATATATATATATATATGTGTGTGAGTATGTGTGTGTTTGTTTGTGTGTGTGTATACATAAATAGTGTCAAGGTATTCTATATTACTTTTCTAATCATATATTTTTATATTTCAGATTTCATCCCACTATGTTTTAACAACTGAAGAACGTATTTCGTGAAAAGGTGGTAGTTACACAAATTTGATGCGTCAGCGTTTTTGCTGATACATTTTTAGATACTCCTGTTTCACATTGCAATTGAGTTGGTAACCTTGTTGATAAAATTCGGGAAAACAGGTTCAGTAGACGATGCCAAACGTTGTGAAAGCCCTGCGAAGCTATAGGAGGGGAAAACTATTGGATATTCCTGGCAGTATTCCTGGCAGAGTCCAAGACAATCATTGCGAAAGATATTGGTTGGTAAAATGGTAGCTAACGGAAGGGACACAAGTGGATACCCAATCAGTATCGGCTGACTCACCGTGGAGAGGGGTATGATGTTGAAAGATCCGAAACCCTTAAAGAACTTCGATTAGAAACATCACTGATGATGCAAAGCATCCAATAAATATATTTTACTAAATGGTCTTGGAAATTCTCAGAAGGTCTTCAGATAAAAGTTAAAACTTTTCCCAACTCTTCAAGATGGCGGTGTTCTGAAACAAAATAGAAAGGATTCAAGCCTGTATTGATGCTAATGTGACTTTCAACTTTGTTGTTCATTTTCATTCATATTCTCCTTCTGTATTCTATATTGAAACATGTCTGTTAATAAAAATAATGACTTTCCGAACACCACACACACACACGCATATATATATATATATATATATATATATATATATATATATATATATATATATATATATATATACAGTTGGATTGATGTGAATTTGTGACCTTTAGGTTTCACTATTGTCGATCGTCAGACAAACTGATTAATTTTTAAATTTCGGATTTATATATGGTTGCGTATATCGGTGTTTTTAAGGTAGTGAGAGGAAAAATTATCGTTGTGTATGTATGTCTGCGTACATATGAGTGGCGTTCCGACGATATTTTTTCCTCCCACTACCTTAAAAACACCGATATACGCAAGCATATATAAATCCGAAATTTAAAAATTAATCAATCTGACGATCGCAAATAGCGTGAAACGCAGGGTCACAAACTCATATCAATCCAACTAAATATGTCAGTTCTATCTCTGATATTGAGCGCTTTCCAATAAGTACCGCGCATATATAATATATAAAAATCATATATATATATATATATATATATATATATATATATATAGACACATTTTGCATATATATATATATATATATATATATATATATATATATATATATATATATATATAGACACATTTTGCATATATATATATATATATATATATATATATATATATATATATATTTCTGTAGTTTAGTGCTAGCAGTAAGCAGAAATATTTCTCCTCCCGATGATGGCCATTTCGGCCGAAACTAGTCGAGGAAACTAAATGGAATAATAATAAAAAAACGAAAGAATATTAATCTACAACCCAGTGTGTCTGAGGATTTTAATTTTTTAATTTTTATTGTTCAAAATATATATATATATATATATATATATATATATATATATATATATATATATATATATATATACAAACACACACACACACACAAGGTACGATGGATAAATTGTCATCTAAATGGCGCAAAAATGAAAATAACACAGATATCTCGTTTTAACAGGTATATTTACAAACATTATTCAAAAACATCTTGAAAGTAGATTTATTGACGGCATCCAGACGACTTCGGCTAAGAAACTCGTTTAAAGGACAACATTTTAGTAAACAAAATATTCAGTATTAAAAAATGAGAAAAGAAAAACTTCAGAAGACTTATCTTTTCCACTTCAAGTTCTGCAAATACATCATTCATCACTGTTAGCTATATCATATATTATAATATGTATCAGATACTAGTGTAATTGAATTATGAAATATTAAGAGAAATAATGGACAGTTCAAAATAACTTTTCTTTCTTTCTCTTTTTCTCTCTTCATATATATATATATATATATATATATATATATATAATCGCAAATATACTGCTGATGTTAATAAAATAGCGCTCGATGTTATTAACTAACATATTAATAAATATTAAATATACATATTATCCTTCACCGGTAGCACGACTCGGAGTTTCATGCACAACGCAATCTTCAGGTGCTGAGTATAGACTGACCGTTATGCAATTTAAATTTTAATTAAAATATCTGGTTACCATAATGTTGGTGCAGCTAAATATGAACTACATAAACAGCACTGCTCTCTAAAAACATTTCTGTCAATTAAAGAATGGTGCTAACACCTATTATAATATATATATATATATATATATATATATATATATATATATATAGATAGATAGATAGATAGATAGATGTGTGTGTGTGTGCGTGCGTGTGTGCGTGTTATATTATGTCAGTATACTGCCGGTAGGAATATGTTGATGACTTCTATCGTCAGCATTCATCTTATTCAAATATTTATTTCATTATTAAAAATTAAATATTTTTTTTTATTTTATTAAATATATTAAGTAAATTGTAATATTAAAAATGTCACCTATTTTAAATTAAAGACCTCCTTTGCTCAGTAGGTTTTTCCTACCCATCGTGAGTTCCATTCCAATAGACAATTGTGACAATCCTACGGAAAAATAAGTGAATTAAGTTCTATTTTTTACCCTTCTTATTTAATAATTTTCCACAATGAGAATAAAAGAACTACAAAAAATGAATAAGAAATATTTTTCATTAGTTCTTTTATTATATACGCTCGCCTTTCCGTATATCTGCCATTACATCGACAAGCGGCTGTAAAAAATAACGTATGAAAAAAAAGGAAATAATATATATATATATATATATATATATATATATATATATATATATATATATATATAATAACACGCCGATCCGTTCTTTGAAATCGTGAGTCAACCAGTGCGTTTGAGGGAAAAGTCAATGGTTTGACTCCCTTATAAGGGGTTAGACGACGAAGCCTACAATACATGTCACGCTAGCCTGGCCCTATCGTCTTAGGATTGTTCATCGATATTCATTTGGCATCAACGTCTTTTCGTCATTTTTAACATTATTACATTAATCAAGTTCCTGACACGTTTATCCAAGCGTCACTTGATCTTTCTGTCATTGGCTAATTTCCGAGCCCTCCCCCCTCCATTCATTCATTCTTTTCGCTTTTTCCTCTTTCCATTGTCTTCTGCATCTTCGATTTTCTTTTCTTTGATTTTTACTTGGAACTCTTTACTTTTATTCAATATTTTTTCAATATTTTTTAGTCAGGTCTTTCATTTTTTTCTTTCTTTCCTTTCATTTGTTCATATATTTCTTTCTTTTCAATTTTTTCTTCGTTTAGTTGATCGAAGGTTTACTTTTCTTTCAATTAATCATATCTTTTATTTTTCATTCTTTCTTATTTTCCATTCACTTGGTCATATCTTTCTCAGTTGGTCATATTTTTCTTTTCTTTTCTTTCTTTCTTTCCTTTCTTTCTTTCCTTTCTTTCTTTCTCTCTTTCTTTCTTTCTTTCTTTTAGCATCGACATTATTTTTTCATTTATAACCGAAAATTTAATTCTTTCAACCTTTTTTCTTTTACATCACACTTTTTGTTTTTATTTTTTCTCCCATTTTGTTTTTTGATATATTTTCTTTCCATTTATTTAACACATGTTTCCCACACTCTCCCACATTTCTTGAAATATGATTTTGAAATGTCACTTAACTTCATTGACCTTCAGAATGGTGGCCGAGTAAATTTTAACTGCAGCCACTCCTGAGTTAATCCTTTGATTAAGTAGAGAAAATCTGTTCAGATTCAACTGGGTAGCGCAAGAAATTGGTATCCGTGGGACGAAATAACACAAAAGTTATACAAATCCAAGACAACTCCTATCAACCCAAAATGGACGCCTCAAGATGGCCGACATGTACACAACGAAAACATTTTGTCTATAATAACCAAGATTAAGAGAATAGATTGAATGAATAGATGAATGTCAATTGGCATCAGGTTCATCTTTACCAAAAGTTTTTGTTTTGCTGCGACGCAAAATCTGGATTTAATTCTCAACGACAGAGTTAAAATATCGCCCAGTTGAATAAGCCTTGAATAAGGAAACCTACAAATTAAAACTAATTTTGTATACAACATCCTCATGTTTAAATAGGGTAAGATAGATGTTAAACATTTTTAGGGAACAATGGAGTGCTGAAAAGTTTTTCACCCAGCCCACTTCCCCCAAATCTGACGAAATCACTAAACACTAGGTTTCGTCTTGTTTGAATTGAGAATTTTCAGTACACTCTTATATTTGGGGTCACATCGGAATTGTTCGAGTTTAGAATATATATATTAGGTTGGTGTAAAAATAATGTCGATTTTGACGTTCAACTTCAAAAGAAAAACGACATTATTTTTGCACCAACCTAATATATATATATATATATATATATATATATATATATATATATATATCAGGTCATCCCATAAGTTCTGTCCGAATTTTAAATTTTTGTTAAAATGAACGAAATTTAAAGAGTATTTTATAATTTCTAATGGGGATGAACATTATTTTTATGTTTAGATGCATTTAAACTGATCAAATTTTATTGCAGAGAACAATAAAATTAAAATTTTGTTTGATTAAAACCCTGCTAACATGGAAGTACCCAAGAATCATTTGAGACACATAATGCTTTATGAGTTCAAGAAAGGAAACTCAGCAGCCGAAGCGGCTAGAAACATTCACTCAGTTTATGGAGAGGAATGTGTGAATGAAAGAACATGCAGAAGATGGTTTGCAAAATTCAGAGGTGGAGATTTCACCCTTGAAGATGAAGATCGAACCGGACGTCCAGTTGAGTTTGATGAAAAGCTTCTTGAAGCAGCCCTTGAAGAAAATCCTGCTTTATCAATTGAGGAATTGGCAGTGGTTCTCAGTTCAAATCATACAACTGTTCATCGTCATCTTCTACAACTTGGAAAAGTTCCTAAACTTGGAAAATGGGTGCCTCATGAATTGTCTGAAAACAACCTCAAATCCCGAGTTGACATCTGCTCTTCTCTCCATTCTTGCCAACTTGTTTCACCTTTTTTGGATAGACTTGTGACTGGCGACGAAAAATGGATCTTTTATCGAAATGTTAAGCGTCGCAGACAGTGGCTTGGTAAAGGGGAAGGACCCCAGCCACAGGCGAGTATGGAACTTCATGGGAAAAAGTTTCTTCTTTCAATCTGGTGGGATCGCCAAGGAATAATCCCCTTTGAATTCTTACCACCTAATGCAACAATTAATGCTCAAATATACTGTCAGCAATTAGAGCGTTTGAACCAAAAAGGGGTGATGTTTAATCAGGACAATGCGCGACCCCACACAGCAAGAATCACGTCACAAAAGATCGAAGAAGTTGGTTGGGAGAAAATTCCTCATCCACCTTATTCTCCCGATCTTGCTCCTTCAGACTACCATTTGTTTCGTAGCTTACAGAACCATTTGGAAGAAACAGCTTTTGTAACACAGGAAGGGGTTAAAACTGACATTTGTGTGTTCTTCGAATTAAAGCCAAAAGAATTTTACAGTAATGGAATTAGTAAGCTTGTTAATAGATGGAAGGAAGGCCTAGATAATCAGGGAAAATACATTGTTGATTGAATCTGAAATAAATGTAACATTTGGTCACTTGTTTTCTTTATTCAAAATTCGGACAGAACTTATGGGATGACCTGATATATATATATATATATATATATATATATATATATATATATATGAATGAGACAAAATTGGAAAAACATTTTATTGACAACGCATTTCACCATCGTATGCTAGATTGGCGTCTTTTGTTCAAAATGAAAGACAAAACTGTTTTTTGGATTAAAACGACTAATATTTGTTCGATTTGAAATTAGCCAACCCCGAGTAAATCTCTGTTATACTCGCTATTTGCTCGTATAGCGCACTGTGCTACTATTGTATTTGTTATGATGTATGAGCCTGGTCTTAGGTTTATCGTCGAAACTTGTGAGATCAGCATGCTCTCTGTGCATTATATATATATATATATATATATATATATATATATATATATATAGAGAGAGAGAGAGAGAGAGAGAGAGAGAGAAAGAGAGAGATAGTGGAAAGTACAAAATAACAAAATGTGAATATCGGGCAGTTTATCCACAACCTAGTGACGGCCCTAGTGCTGCTGGCAACTCGGGCAAGCTGAATTTCGGCACCCTTACAAGTACAATTAAAAAAAACTTTCACAAGGAGAAAAACTGAAATGTAGAATAACGAGTTTATTACAATATACAACTTAATACAAGCTAAAGAAAACATTCATTAGCTTACCTAAATTTTTTTTTCTAGCCTTTAGATCTGCAAATCTTTTCATGGCACTTTCTACACCTATCTTCTTGATTTTCTTTTGACAAAAATAGCCAAAGAATTTAATCTGTCTTGAGTCATGGACAGCCACAAGTACGTTTTTATAACCTTTAGTTTTCGAAGATCCCAAAAACATGTCATGTCGGCATGATGGCACCCTCAGTATTAATATCGGCCCGGGCGACTGATCGAGTTACCAATACCTTGAGCCGGCCTTGCTTGGACAACAATACTCACACCTTATCCAAAAATTGGAAAAATATAATAAAAAAATAAACTGACAGACCTTCTCAGTTCTTTTAAATCAAACTTGTTTATATATATATATATATATATGAATACATTTTTTAACTTAAAATAGTACGAAAGATAAGAGAAAATTGAAAGAAAAACTCATGAATGAAAAAAAGAAAAAGAAAAGAAAACATTGCCGGATTTAGTGTCACGGTAAAATGGAAAAAAAAGAAAGAAAAGAAATAAGAAGAATGAAAGAAAAACGTAAGTAAAAATGGAGAGGAAAACAAAGAAAAAAGAAAACGAAAAACAAAAAGAGAGCAAATATTTTGGGGATTTTACTGAATGTGTGAGATTCATAGATGAAGTTAAGAAGAATGAAATTGTTATCGTGTGAATAGTGTTTCAGTTATACGCAAGGATGAATGATCTTGGAAGAAAAAAAAGAGAAAGAACACAAGAGAGGGTGAAGAAATATTCAAAGACAGAAAGAGAGTGAGAGACACAGAAGAAAGGAGAGTGGCAAAGACAGTCCGAGAAAGATGTAAGAGAGAATCAGAAAAAAAACAGAAAGAATGAGAGAGAGAGAGAGAGAGACACACACGGAGAAGGAGAGTGACGAAGACAATCCGAGAGAGATGTAGGAAAGATTCAGAAAAGAGAGAGAGAGAGAGAGAGATAGATAGAGAGAGAGAGTTGATTTTTGTTTACCGTCATATCAATTTCTATGGGTTATTTAATGTCGAAATGAAAATATTTTGTACACAATTTTATGCTTTCAGTGTAAACATATGTTTTTTTTTTTTAAGATATGTAATTTGTTGATGATAAAATATTTGTAATTTTCTTCTTCAAACGTATTGCTGGTAATATCACAACAAAAATGTATTTTTATACTTTTTTAGTGATTTGACATTTTACTATAAAATGTATTAGTAATATTAGTAATATTATTATAAAAATGTATCATTGATTTTTGTTGTTGGCGGTGGGGGTTACTATTTACCCATAACTGGGATCCGAACAGGTGCTACCATCTCGATTAAGGGTGGTCCTGGGAACAAGGGTGGATCCTCATACCTAGGACAAGTGTGTGTGTATGTGTGTGTGTGAGAGAGAGAGAAAGAAAGAGAGTGAGTATATAAATTGGAGGGGGAATTTCTGAGAGAGGGAGGGGGAAAGAGAGAAAGAGTATTTAAAAGAAATTGGCAAATTTGCGAAGTTTGATCAGATTAAACATTACATGTTTCACCAGAATGTTTTTACCCCCTGTTTACTCTGCGTGGAATAATTGTCACAGAGCTTTCCTGGTGATCATTCCTAATCATTTCGATTCGATCCACACTGAGTGTTCCCTATCTCTGATTATTTTTAGTAGATCGCCTTCGGGTTGGGGTCAATTGTAGTATCTGTCCCAGTTCATCTCCCGTATTTCTACTTTCGACAGAAATGCAATGAGGGAAGTCCAGAGGATTCCAATCCCGCGGGAGTACTTTCCACATAAGAAGGGCGAGAGAAGAAACTGTTAGCATAGATTTTAGTTACATCTAGCCATTTCAACTGTAAAATTATTGTTCGTGTATGGATAGCCCCAACGTTAAAATGAGCTTGTATTAGAGTAGGTGGGGATAGGCAATATTGGAATCTCATGGAATAATATCTTAATGTCCCTTCACAACTTCGCTTTTCGATGAAAGAAGAAGCAATTGTCACAAAAAATTCCCCAAACCAAGTCCTTTTTACAAGGAAGAATCTTGTGAAACGTTCATTTAATACAAGACGCCAGAAACTTCTAGAAAAAAAAAATTGCTTTATCATCGTCTCGGGACATTTTGTTTCTGGCAGATGCTGTCAGTCGATTGCATGTGATAACTAAATAAGATGACATCATAAGATGCACTTGTTGCCACAACAAGGATTCCTCTCGCTTTTTCTTTTTTAATCTAATATATAAAGCTATTTTTCTAACTGCGTGATCGTTAAACGAGCAGCTCAAAAATGTTTCTCATCAGAAAGAAAATATTAACGATTGACTGAACCGTCCGGAATTTAACAGATCTGCGCGTCTCAATGTCTCTCTCTCTCTCTCTCTCTCTCTCTCTCTCTCTCTCTCTCTCTCTCTCTCTCTCTCTCTCGACTTTAAATTTAATAAAGTAGGTGTGTGGCTGCAACGGTGGCTGGCCTGTTCTATGTGAGAGTGGCATCGAGTAATAACGTCACCTGTCTGAGGTTGACCTAGAGTAGGGGTCATCAAGTGAGGTCCGAGCAAGTCCTAGGGCTCACTGAGGAGTTCCAGGGGGTTGATGATAGTTAAGGGGTCGAAAGGGCGTCGGTGTGCGAATGACACTGAGCTAGATTTTAGTTAAATGCTTTAGTCACAATTATTAAAGATTCCAAATTTTACAGTAGCATCTGCGCTATTTTACCTGGCACTTCCAAGCTCTTACTAACAGAAAGCTGGCCCCGATCATGCAAACGCAATCCTCAGCAAGCAGAGGAATCGCCTAAAAGCCTGAAGAACAAATCTGATTTGAGATTCTGAAGCTGTTCAACATTAAACCTGATATTAAATTTCATTAAAATTCATTATCACCATGTCACTCATCTTTTCACAAGGATGTTATGAATTTCAATAAAAATACTGCACGGCTGTATTTAGTCTTGCTGCATTTGCTTGATTCGTTGGGGTTATTTAATATATTTTCTTTATATTTCGGGGGAAAATTCTGAACTTGATAATACCCCCAACGGATCTAAATTTCTTAAATTTTCATGTAATTTAGTTAACTGCCAACATCAGTTAGAGTTTTATGGTTCAAAGATATTTTAAATGGGGGTCACTGGGGAAGGAAGAAAAACAGAGGGTCTCAGGTCAAAAAAGTTTGACGACCCCCTGATCTAGAGGGAAAGTACACTTTATATTGGTAGGCCTTTTGTTTCACTGTTCGACTAATTGTTATTGTCTTGCAGATGTTACAATGCTGCACGCTTTGAGGTTAAATAGATTTTAAGACGTCCTCTTAGAGTGACTTCCCTGAGGGCTTCAACCGCTGTTTAACTCATGTATTCGATATTCGAACGATGTATAGTGTCCGTCGGTGTCAACTTTTAATGAAGAGCGCTTTATTGACATAGAGTAACATATTAAGAGCTTGAGTTTCCATTTAGGGTGTTCTTGATTAGTGTTGACCTCGAAAGCTATTGGAAGTATACTCGATCCTCAGTGAAAATTTGATTTAATATTTTAAAGCTTTTGGTTATCTCCAATTAAGAATGACTGTATTTCGATATTCAGGTTGTGTAACGGCTAGCGGTTCGGAGAATGAGTCGAGTTCGAATCCTGTTCTCGTTTTATTTTCGCCTTTGGGAAAAATATGAATCCATCTCCGCTTACACATCAAGATATGGGTTAACCCCCCCCCACCAAAAAAAAAACACAAAAAAAAACATGGCAAATTGATCACTCTAGCATTGTTCGGCAACCAGTTTCGTAATTCAATAAAAGCATCTCGTCGGGATGTGTCAGCCTGAAAAATTCACAATAACTGAAATTCGTACGTCACGTCTGCCGCAGGGGGAGATAGTTTCTACTTTTTTTTTTACTATATTAATATATATTTGAATAACAGAAATGTAATATTTTCACAATAAAAAAACAACATTCTGGTTATTTTTTAAATTAATACTATTAAAAAAAATCATTTGACTTATTAAATGTTGACGAAATTAAGATTAGGTGTGTGTAAAAATTACCATCAAAAAATTGGTTTCAATTGGTGCATATTCCATTTGTAACATTTAAAAAAGAGACCCCGGAACTTTTGCACACAGCAAATGCAGTCAAAATTCCGAGTAAAAAAGCCCAAATCTATATAGAAAATTTTGTGACTTCCGTTAGTCTGTTTGTCACAGTCTCTAAAATAACTGCACATTGATCGATCGAACCCAAATAGAAACCAAGTGCAAACAGGTTAAGGGGGTAGAAAGTACAGTTGGTTTTACTAGGGTGTGTAGCTTAGTACAATACATTTTCATTAATATTTTTTGAAAAAGTTAATATTTTTATTATTAAACATACCAAAGACTCCCTTATTTTAAAAACAATTTAACGATTAAAATAACAAATACTTATTTAATAAAAATGAAATATTGTTATTTTGCATATCTTTTCTTTAAGTTTTTATATATACAAGAAACCAGTTTCCAGTTCGCCAAACGCTTCAAAAAGTTGGAATTTGGCTCCAGAAAGAAATATTTAGGCATGGCCAGTTGTATGTTACATACTCAAGAGTAAGAAATCCTAGGAATTTATTCTTCGCTGTTAAAAAGGAAAAAAAAAGAAGAAATTTTCTTAAAAAATATTGTTTAACATGAAGTTCTATAAAGATAAGATAATATAAGAAAAATTTAAAAAAATATTAAACTGCAAAGTAGGGTTTTTGTCAAAGTATTTTCCAAACAAATCTGCTTCTTCAAATTTCATCGATTGGTTTGCGAAATTGAACGAAAAATAGAGTTTGTAAATCCCGACAAAAAATGTTAATGATAACTTCAACAAGACTAAATAATGTGAGTATTTTAACACACGTCAGCGTGTTGTCAAAAAATTCTAGTGTGAGTCAGATTTGAAAAAATAATCAAATATGTATAAGTACAAACTATTTTAAACGAAACCAATTTCAGTATTGGAGATTTGTTTAAAAGCTTAAAAAAATTATTTTTCCTCCTTTAATAGAAGTTCCGCTGTTTTAATATGAGTGCAACAGCTTGGCTTCAGTCACTTTCACACCGTCGTAAGGTTGTTGTCTTTTCTAGGAATAATTTCATGATAATTGTTTGAATGAACACTTAGACTTTTTGAATTTAAGCTCAGTACTAGACTGGTGTTGAGGTCTCATTAATTTACAATTGAGTTGGGTAGATGTAACTCTATGCTAACAGTTTCTTTTCTCACATTTCTCTCTTGTGGAAATCCTTTTCGGCTTTCCAGCCAACTTTAATCTGTAAAAGTTTAAATGTAATGTCAACCGCTATCTACTGTCTCCATGCTTACACTTTCGTCTTTCTGGTCATTATTAATGTTTCTGCTCCTAATTCTTCCACACTCTGTAACCTCTTGTGTCTTAGTGGCTTTACTACCTTGCATGGGGTGACACCGATTAAAAAAAAAACAAAAAACAAAAAAACGGAATTTTTAAAATAACTGTTTTAAAGGATGATATTTTAAGCAGCCAAATTTTTGGTAAATTGTTTCAGGCCGTCGCAATAAAGCGAATCAAACTTAGTTTTTTTTTTTCTGCATAAGTTATGCTTCCTCTATACTGCGGTTTATTACGTGTACAATGACATTTGTATATGGATATAATAATGTAACTATTAGGTTGGTGCAAAAATAATGTCGTTTTCTCACATAGTAACATATGTGAGAAAACGACATTATTTTTTGCACCAACCTAATAGTAATAAGAAAGTATTGGAATATTTCAAGAATGACCAAAATAGGACACAAGAACATAACCTTCCTTGATGCAAAATTGAGACAAATCTTCAATTAACAGAAGAAAAAAAAAAAAAGAAATCGATTTATCTACTTTGATTGTCGTTATATTTTCCATACCAAAAGTTACATTTTTATTGAAACAGAAAACCAAAAGTCAATTTATATGATTTTCTTTTATAAAATGGGCGCGATAAAAAAAAACTTCAAATTGTTGCTTCATTCTTAAGCCTTTTAGGAAAACATAAAAGATGTGTGAATGGCGTAACGGTTATCTGAGCGGATAGTGAAGTCGGTGTACAGAGTTCAAATTCCAGCTTAGTCTGTTGTGTTCGTTTTTGCACAATTGTTCTTGGGAAAAGCATAAATCTATCTCTTTTTTCCCACAACTATAGGTTAAATAGCAAGATAAACAAAGCTGGAATGACAACTAGTCTAATAGAAAGAAAACTCTTTAAAAACAAAAATTAAGTACGTACATTCTAAAGACGTATATGTACGTCCACATCAGCTGAAGTGTTAAATATTTGTTTATCCAACTCAAATAGATTTAAAATCAGTTGATGATGAGAGAACTGTAAATTACTTAGCTTAGTCTGTCAAGTTTCATTTTCTGTAGATTTCTATGTCTTCATTCTTTGCCAAGAGTTTAATTTTTCTTTCACTGACGTCACAGATAAAGTATAAAACAAATATTCAGAGGCAAAACGAGTAAACGCAATATGGCGGAGACATAAGATCAACTACAGAAAAGACCAGATTTACCTTAATGCCACAACTGCAAATGCAAGCAAACTTTGATTCGAAATGTCGACCGCCTTTGGCGAAAGATTTTCAATTTAGATGCAACAGAAGAGACCAAACTTACACGTGCACAACCCCGCCACGCACAAAGCATTTCAAAGTTGATTCGAACTTATAAAATCTACTCACCCACAGTTCTTTATTCAGTCAAGATCAGTTCAATGATTTATTTGTACGAGTCGTACGCTATTGCAGTGGTTAGCGTGCAGTTCACACAAATAATTGTTTGTAAATTCGTTCCTCAGTTGTAGTTCTATCAATGCATCTTTTGCCAAAGTTGAGATTCACAATATCCTTTAGGACTTGTTAATGCTACAGTCATGAGGTTAATACCATCTGTCGGCAAAATATCAAAGTAAACAGTGTTATCGTAATTTGATAAAACTACGAAGGACAACGTTTTCCTTTCCTGAAGTGTGTAGATATTTTTTGGCAGACCTCCTCTCTCTCTCTCTCTCTCTCTCTCTCTCTCTCTCTATATATATATATATATATATATATATATATATATATATATATATTTAAAAGTAGGTTTCTCTAAGTCTTGGGAGAGTATGGAGTTTACTAAGGCGCTCATTGCAGACGCCTGTTCAGGCACATTAATGATTCTTCAAGACCCACAAGGCCAACCTGTGACTTATATACATATGCATAGTTAATTTCTGAACAGAGAGCGCATAGTCTGGTGTGATCAGAAGTTGAACAAGCTCAATACTCTCAAAACATATGTATATATATATATATATATATATATATATATATATATATATATATATATATATATATATACATACAACAAACGCATAAGCCTGGCAAGTGAACGAAGAAAATAAAAAAAGAATCAAAAAGCAAGGGAAGAACAGATAAAAAAAGAAAACATAAATTGAGAAGAAAAGATAAAGCCCTACCGAAACACTAGCAGAAAGTGCTCTATGTCTAAAGGACCAAGATAGAGCAATTACGCTGCTTCAAATAAACACGTCCTGCTCGCTTGACGATCGTCGTATCTTGAAACTCGAGTAGCAGTCTGAAATTTGTCTCATTTGAATGGTGCTGTTGGGTATCTTTGACATCGCTATATATAAATATATATATATATATATATATATATATATATATATATATATATATGTATATATCTTTGACATCGCTATATATATTTTTAACGTCAAAAAACGACATTATTTTTGCACCAACCTAATATATCCAGCGATATGAAAGTGTCATGCAATCAAAACGTGTATATATGTTATTTTGTGTGTGTGTGTGTGTGTGTATATATATATATATATATATATATATATATATATATATATATATATATATATATATAGTTTATGAAAAACTAGGTAATCCGTATGGGTAAACCTAAGGAGGATAAAATCCAGAGAGCTTAAAGTAAAACCAGAGCAAATAATTTAAATAAAAACAGACCACTTTAAGGTTCCATGTAATAAATTATTTCACCACAGCCCTTTTAAAAGGACTGCCGATCATCAGACTTTACTTCCAAGCAAAAAATGAAAAGAAAATTTACACATTTTTGACGGGCCCGATTATAGATACAATTATTTAAGTAAATGCTCTGTTTATAATAAACTGTATTAATTAAATTTACTGGCCTGAATGTCCAAGAAATATTGTAGAAAATATGTGTCCTCCGACAGGAATCGAACCTGTGTCAATCAATCCGAGGACTCCAATTATTATTATTATTATTATTATTATTATTATTATTATTATTATTATTATTATTATTATTATTATTATTATTATTATTCCTGTCTCTTAATTAATTAATTAATTAATATATTTATTAAATTATCTTTTTACTTGTTGTAATGAATAAGAATATTTGTAAATAGATTATAAAAGGTTCTAAAATTTTAAGATTTATTTATTTTTAAATTTATTATATTAGATGAATTTGACTTTTTGAAATGTTTATTAAGACTTCTCATTATATTACAGTAATATTTAAAATTGTATTTTATATTAATTTATAATTTTTAATATAACATGTAGGTAATTTTTAATATAACAAAGTAGGTGTTTTTATTAATATGCCTGTATTTACCTAGGAATTCTTTCTTTTTATTTTAGAACTAATTTTGATTTTTAAAGTAATTATTTGTAATTTAATTAATTTGTAATTTAAGGCTAAGTTGGAAGAGAAATCAATCAAATTTTTTTTTATTTATTCAGTTTTAAGGCTCGAATTTGTTTTTGTTTTTTTTAATGAGCGTGTTGTTTAGTAAGATATACTCGCCTTAAAACGCGATATCCTCCAGTAATTTACAGGTCGATGGGTTTTTCTTAAGTTAAAGTCTATCAGTCTATCTATCTATCTATCTATCTATCTATCTATCTATCTATCTATCTATCTATCTATCTATCTCAGTCTGTTCATCTCTCTCTCTCGCTCTCTTTATATATATATATATATATATATATATATATATATATATATATATATAGAGAGAGAGAGAGAGAGAGTAAGAGAGATGTGGGTTATATCCTCCATGAAATGTGCTTCCGCATCAACGTGAGAAGGAGCTTTTCTGCAAACACCTTGTCACTGATTATCTGTAAAATACGCATGCGCACGCCCAACGCAAGGGTTTGATGCAGCTGGTGCCTGTCTGGTTGTCTGCCTGCTTGTGTGTGTGTGTGTGTGTGTGTGTGTGTAGTGTGTGTGTGTGGTGTGGGGGGATCTTGGCAAATTCTTTCTGTCACATGCCCAAATCAATAAAAGCATTTTGTACTGGTTAACCCCGAAATCCTTTTTTGTTTGTTTTTCTACCCTCTTTTTTAATCCATTGTCGTTTTACCCTTTTTTCACTTCTTTTTTTTTTGTTTTTCGTCTCTCTCTTCCTGACTTGTCTATTTTTAACCCTCGAATTTTTCTTTTTTTTCTTCTGTCTGTCTACCTCTCTCTCTCTCTCTCTCTCTCTCTCTCTCTCTTTCTCTTTCCTTGGTTAACGTTATTGTTTTATTTTTTCGTATCCACTCCCTTGTCTTTCTTTCTTCTCTTGTCTTTTTCTCTTTCTTCTTATTACAGATTTCATCAATATTTCACCATCACTCTCTTCTTCTCTCTCATTTTCTTCTCATTTCATTTTTCATTTTTCTTTATTTTACTTTCTTCATCTCTCTCTCTCTCTCTCTCTCTCTCTCTCTCTCTCTCCTCTTTAATCTCTTATTAATTCCCTCTTATTTTTTTTCAATTTTTCTTCCCTCTCAATTATCTTGTTTCTCTTCCTATCCCCCCGTTTCCTTCTTTCTTTTTTTATTTCTCCCTCCCACTTTCCCTCTCAGCTTACCTTAGTTTTTTTCTTCGATGTTTCACTTTACTTCCCCTTTTTTTCTTTCACCCCCTTTCTTTTTCTGACACTTTCCTTCTCTTTCTTTTCTTCTACTTCTTTTCTCCTGTTATCTTTTTTCTATTCTTCACCTTATCTTCCCTTTCTCTTTTTTTCACTTTATCTTCCTCTCTCTTTTCTTCAATTTTTCATTTCGTTCTCTTTTCTCTTTCAATGTTTTCTTCTTTTTGTTTCTTGATTTGAATGCCAAAAAAACTGAATGAACAAATAAACGAGACGCAAAAAGAGAGAAAAGACATCAACACCGGGCTTTTTTGAAAAAGGTTTTTCTGGAAATAAATACATTAATGACATAGAGAGAAAGAGAGAGAGAGAGAGTTCTGAGGGAAAAAGTGAGAGGAAGAGAGAGAGAGAGAGAAAAGGATAGAGGGATAGAGGGAGAAGTACACAATAACGGGTTATTTTGACCTTATTGCGAGTTGGTTTATTTTTTTATTCGAGTCTCGTCTTCCCCTCCCTAGATCCCATATTTATTGATGCCTATATGCAAAAGCATGCCTACCTCCCATCAAGTCGCACTAACATCCACTCAACAAATAACCCCAAAATAGATATTTGTATTTTCTTGACAAAACCCCACACCTAAATTTAATCGCAAATGATGCCGCTTTCTTTTGTCAAGACGTAAACACACACACACACACATTCTTGATATTTTTATGAGGAAAGAATGCTCAATATTTGAAATAGTGCATTTAGATATAGACAGTGTAGACATAGGAATCAACATTGCATGGTGACTGTCAGTTTCATGCCCCCAGCAACCATCGGACAATGTCTGAACATCGTTTGAGTCATGAAACCAACAGTCTATGTGCTTCTATCTATCTATCTATCTATCTATCTATCTATCTATCTATCTATCTATCTATCACATTTAGTTCCGTATCTATCTATCTATCTATCTATCTATCTATCTATCTATCTATCTATCTATCTATCTATCTATCACATTTAGTTCCGTGTCTATCTATCTATCTATCTATCTATCTATCTATCTATCTATCTATCTATCTATCTATCACATTTAGTTCCGTGTCTATCTATCTATCTATCTATCTATCTATCTATCTATCTATCTATCTATCTGTTTCAGTCTGTGCATCTATCTATCTATCTGAACGTTGCTGCAGATATATAGGCACATTCAAATATAAAACAGTTAAATATCACACATTCTCAGGTAATCACTCCAACAAGACACACACGCACAACAATAACAACAACAACAAACACAAACGCACATGTAAACATTTTCCCGCTCTTTCACACGAATCCCTATAGACGTGTGTCATTTCAAGGCCACACTGAATTACGATTAACGATTATTCTTACTACCATTGACTTACTAACGTTGTTCAGTCAAATCTATCCATGCTAATAAGAAAATAGACACTGAGTTTATATATCGGTGCATAGTGTCAGGAGAGGTAAGACATTCATGTACACCAATTAATGTATAAAAAGACATAAAAATGCACATATACACGAGTAGATACCGAAGTAGACAAGTATGTATGCGTGTAAAAAAGAATGCATTGAGAAACAGAAAAAATGTATAACAGCATTGACACTATCTATCTATCTATCTATCTATCTATCTATCTATCTATCTATCTATCTATCTATCACATTTAGTTCCGTATCTATCTATCTATCTATCTATCTATCTATCTATCTATCTATCTATCTATCTATCACATTTAGTTCCGCATCTATCTATCTATCTATCTATCTATCTATCTATCTATCTATCTATCTATCTATCACATTTAGTTCCGCATCTATCTATCTATCTATCTATCTATCTATCTATCTATCTATCTATCTATCTATCTAAGTATCAACGCGAAATGCATATGCAAGGCACAGACTGCTGCACGTTTAATGCATGTATAAGTGTACGTGAATACTTGCAGGGTTGCATAGAATTAGACGTACCCGCATGAAGGGAGTCCACACCGAAGCAAAATGATGTTTGGCGTTAAGAAACGAGGAACACAACGTGAGATTTACACCTGTGAATGAAACATGATTAGAATCAGCGATATTTAGTATTTCAAACGTTATTTTTTATTTTTGAAAAAGACGCCCCGTTTTTTTCTTTATTTTAAACAGTGGGGACTACATCTATCGGCCTGCGCACAGGGAAAATTTAAGAAAGAGAATATGCTCAGAGGTAGGGTTCGAACTTGCTTTCCCCTTTGTATGAGAAACCACCTTTTTATCGGGAGGGCTTTAAACCGCCCGGCCACAGAGAACGATAGAGTCCAGCGAGAGTCTTTTTACTTTTTTATAAATTTATTTTTCAGATTTATTTTTGATAAGTCATAAAGCCATTAATTCTTTTGTAATTACTTCGTTTCTTATTAATTTGTTACCAGTTTTATTCCATTTTCGTATTGTGTGTTTTTTTTTTATCTCGACACACGGGTTTTACACTTTTCATTATTACTATCATTTTATTATTAGTTTTATTCCATATTAATATTTTTAAGTTTTCTCAAAGTTATCATAGTGTTCATTTTTATGGCTACACTATCTATCTATCTATCTATCTATCTATCTATCTTATATACTAGTTCGTGCCTGACAAATTGGGAAAACCATGAAACTTTAAGTTACACTACAAACGTAGTGTATACTTCTGAGCTCTGTTTAGCTACATTGAGCACTGTTTTGTTTACACCTTATATTAAATTAAATAAATATTTATTTGCTTACCTGTGTATGCACGCTAACGCACTTATATACAATTGCTAATAACTATTTTTTTGGTTTATATATACATTTCTATCTATCTATCTAACTATCTCAGTCTGTTCATATCTATCTATCTATCTATCTATCGAAAAAATCGCTTCAAAATCCAATTTTCAGAAACAAAAAAAAATCCCGTCGTCTCGAGCGGCGAACAGGCAAAAAAAGCCCAGCGAAATTTGTGCAAAATGTTGAACGATATCATCCTGAAAAACCCGTCGCACATCGTAGCATAAGTATTTCCAATGACAATGCCGCGTTTCACTTTAGAAACATTTTCAAACGTTGACAAATGTTTAATTAGACAGGGGCCCATTTAATCTCCGGTGGAGTCGAGTGTGGCTTAAGAGACAGAAGAAGAGAAAGAGCAAAAAACGCTGATGTTTTTATAGAAGTGGACTGCTCTCGCAAACTCTCGCATACACTCCCCACTTTTCTTACCACCTTCCATTTACCCCGTCAACTCCTTACAGATACGAAGAAATTAAAATAAGTTTTCCTCTATATTTTATCTGTTTAGTATTGTGTTTATCTTCTTTTTTGTGTTAATTTAATTAATGTTCACTCGATACAAGGCACAAGAGCCACTCAAGGTAGAGGGTTACTGTGTGGAGTTGTATTAACGTAAGGAAGGACAAACGTTAGAAGTATCGAGTTGAAGTAGACTTAAGAGGGAACCGGAAATCCAAATCCTAAACAGGAAATAAGGAATACACCTCCACTCCTGTTCGAAACAGAGGAGGAGTGTGAACCGAACGATAGGCGAACCTTTCTATTCGTACTAAATGATTTTCATTGGTTGTGTGTATGTACAAAATATTGTTGTAAAAGTTTGAATAAGCAATCATCTGGCGTCCAAGAACGGATTAATCCATTTTACTTCGGACCACGAATAGCCTTCAAGAACGAATTAAATTCGTAAACCGAGCTTCCACTGTATTTATTTTTAAACTTTTAAATCAATGATTTTATTTTGTAATTAATATTCATTTTATTTTATTTTATAAACAGTAATTTCGCTTCTTCCGCACAGCATCTAATGTTGATTGCTGATAAGAAGTTTATTTTCATGTCACCTCTGGAGACTTAAGAAAATAACCCGCCCTTTTCATTGCACGTTCTTTTCATCGACAGGGCGTCGTCTTCTTTAGCCAATACTTTTCAAAATATCCCTGTTATTCCGAACAGGCATGCTTTTCGTAAAGGTTCTATTTCAAAATCACAATCCACTATATGTAAGGGCATTACATACTTTTTATACAACACCCTGTGCTCCGATTATCACTGGTACTACAATTAAGTTATCTGCTAGTCCTTCCCAAACTTGCAAAATTTCATGTTTTAAATAATTGTAGTTGTTGATTTGTTTTTGCTTTCAATTCACATATCAAATGTGCTGCCTAGTAAAGGTTTCCCGCCCATTTGGCGCAATAATAATAATAATAATAATAATAATAATAATAATAATAATAATAAAGTGCCTCCTTATTGATATGGCAGTCCCTGCTGACTGCAATGTATCTTTGAAGATATTCAAAAACCTGTCAAAATACAAGGACCTTGAAATAGAAATCTCGAAAATGTGGCATATGGGAACATCAACAATCCCTGTTGTAGTTGGAGCCCTAGGACTGGTTGGAAAAGATTACAGTAGACTAATTGAAGGGATTCCTGGAAGCCCATGCCTCAAGGAGATACAAAAAATTGTTCTGACAAGTACAGCCCACACCTTACGAAGGGCTTTATCTATGTAATTTTTTATTTCATTTTTTTATTTTTTTTTTTTGTCAGTGAAAAGTGTCATGATATCATTTCTAACCTTAGGTCCCTGGGTGGGACCCGGAGGGAGATGTGTAAACGCCAGAAAGCAAACAAAATAATGATAATAATAATAATAATATGTGGGGAATGAAGACTGAGTAATAGTAATCGGAGCTGTGGGATTCGTGGGAAAAGGAATGGACAATTTTATTAACAGTGTCGCAGGTAACATCAACATACAAATTGCCCAGAAGATCGCCCGACTAGGAACTTCCCATATACTAAGAAAATGGCTATCAATTAAATGATAATTTCTCCCATAGGGCCTAAGGACAATTGCTTGGACCAGATTCTACAGGATACAAAGCAGGAAACATAACATATGCAAATAATATCCGGTTAATGCAAAAATAATGTCGTTTTCTCACATATGTTAGTATGTGAGAAAAAGACATTATTTTTGCAACAACCTAATAATAATACTTAGGAGCGTGATTTTAGAAAAGGAAAAATGTCACTTCTTCAGCTGTGAGAAGATTGTCTAACATTCATTATCATATAGTTCTGTACTCTTTTCTTTATTTCTAACGAAATTTTCATCTTTCTTAATGATTTGCTTAGCTTTTGGAAGGCATATTTCACTATCCTTCGGATTTCAATATCGTACTTTCAGTCCTTGGTTAAAACACTTCCCAGATATTTAAATTGTTGTACTTGTTTGATTTTAAATTATTGTACTTGTTTGATATCCAATTTGCATGTTGGACTGTTTGCTAACAACCATGTCTTCTGTCATTTTTTTTTTACAATGGTGTTCACCCTGTACAAGGCGCTGGAGCCACACAAAGTAGCTACAGCTTATGCAAATATGTGCGGAAGCTTCTAGCAACTGATGCTTAGTCCTTTTTTCTCACCTTCCTTCACTACTTTCTGTGCCTGTTCTTGTAGTTTCCTTTCTGTGTCTACTATCAGCACTGTATCGTCTGTACATGTTATGTTGTTAAGATTGTGGCCGCCATTAATGAATCCTGGCACGACTTCTAATTCTCTCAAAATCGCTCCACTGTATAGATTGAATGAGTCCGACGAGAAGACATCTCCTTGTCTTACACCCCTTGTTTTCATATGTACTGAATTCATTTTCTATCAGTACGTAGGGGTTTTACTGCCAGTATAGGTTCTGGATTATTTTAATATCCTTCCCAATCTTTCTTTTATGTACCGTGTCCCTTCTGAATGTCGGCGTTCCTGTCCCTTGTAGCTTTTTTTTTTGTTATTTCTCCCCGACCCTGTTCTGACATCCATTTTCTCAAGCCTATTAAGTGTGTCACGCGTTGCATTCCCTCTCCGTCTTTCCCTCTGTCCATCCTGTGATATCCAGGCCATCTTTCCCTATTATGTGCTCCAGAAACCCGCGTCTACCTGATGTTAAGTATATATTTCCTTTTTGAATCCATTCTCCCCAAAACCTCGTCATTGCTCAAATGTTCGGCACATAGTATCCTCAGCATCCTTCTGTTGCTTAGAGTCTCTTCTTCATACTTGAGGAGATTGTCCATCATTCGCTGCCAAACAGGAGGATATATATCACGTAACTGTTCGGTACTTTTTTGTTTGTTTCCAACAAAATTTTCCTGTCTCTTAATACTCTGCGTAGCTTTTGGAATGCATCTTTGATCATCCCAATATGTCTTCGGACCTCAGTGTCGATCTATCCATCCTGTGTTAGAACACTTCCCAAATATCTAAATTTCTGTACCCGTTTGATTTACGCTCTCCGACCTGTAATTTGTATTTTGGGCTCATTTTTTTGCTGATCACTATGGATTCTGTCTTCTCGTAGTTTATGCTTAGTCTTCTCGCTTTCCTTCGTTACCTTCTGTAGGAGTTCTTGTAATTTTCTTTCCGTGTCCGATATCAGCACTGTGCTATATGTATATCGTATATTGTTAAGATTGTGGCTGTCAATGGTAAATCCTGGTAGGATTTATAGATGCTCTTAAATTTTTTTGAAACAATTTTGATCAGATATTTTTGTTTCCTTTTCATCAATGAGGCTCCGTGGCTTCAAACATCTATTGGGATTCATTCTCTCCCCAGATGAAAACACTTTTGGCACACCCTAATATTTGAATTATTCTTACAGATCATTTCTTTATCGTTTCCTTCTTACGTTTGCTTTTTATCTTTTACTTATACTCTTATACTCTTAACTTGATGGTCGTCAAAACCTCTGATTAGTTCTTAGAATACACTCACTTCTATATTGGAACAGGGCTTACGACCATATCATGTTGAAATATTGCTTCCCGTATGATCACCGAAGCTAAGCAACGTCGAACCTGGTCAGTACCTAGATGGGTGACCGCTTGGGAATACCGGGTGCTGTAAGCTTGGATATGCGGGTGGTGTAATGAATAATTCCTCGGAATTGTTAATCGGAGAGCTGAGTTTCAATTACAGTTGGGTTCGTTATATTCACTTAAACGCAAATATCCTTGGGAAAGGTATTAATCCACATCTTCTCCCCCAGCTATGGGTTAATTAGTATGACTTGTATCATTAAATCATTATTAGATAATAAAAAATCTTACAATCTAAAATATTTTCTGGCTTTAAATAACCAGAAAAGCCTTAAAAAACCGAATCAATCAATCAATATAATGAAACAAATAATATAACTCTTTCATATTTTTAGCCGATTATTTACAAATAAAAAATATTTACCAATAGTAAATAAAATTAGAATTTAAGCGGAGACATTGCAATAAAATAAATGAAAAATAATTCTTCATTTCATAATTGTTGATTCGTTGCATGGAAAGCAGATTTAATTTCTAAAAAGAATTTTAAATTTCTTTTTAAATTTAAAGCCATTTCTCTCAATTCTATTTTTATAGCCCCCACCCGCCTATATATTCTATTAATTTTCGCTTCTCTCCGTTTCTTCTCACTCTTTCTTCCTTTTTTTTATTTTTTCTCTCTCTTTTTTTCAAAATGTCTCTCCTCATTTTCCTTTTCGCTGTATTCCTCACCTCTTACCACATCTCTTCAGTTTTCTAATTTCTTCTCAGTAGATGTTGATTTGATGAGATCATGTCATTCATAATCCCGCCGGTTGTGACGTCATCAAAATGATTGAAAAAATCTCTAACCCTACCTTCTACGACAACTCATTCGCCAATCCCAAATCCCCATTTAAAGATCAGCCACAGAAAACGATGCTATTTAGGCCAGAACTTAGCCCCATCAAGCAAAAAGTCCATTTTAAAAAATGAGAAATTCCCAATTTGAAAAGGACAAAATGTACTGAGTCACCTTTACGCTGCCGAGAAAATGGATTATTTCTGTCTCGGTGAGTAAAAGGCGGGCGACCGAGATAAAAAGAAAGAGTTCAATGTCGTACATATACACAGAGTCAGGCAGAGTGATGCCACGTTGAATGGTGTGCATTCCGTTTCGGAAAAATTGCAATAACAAAAAGTCGATGCTGAATTTAAGGTAATGACGGAATGAGGTGCTGTAAAAAGACATTGTGGTAAATTTTGGTTGTTTTGGGACGTGTAACCATTCTATTTTTTCAAAAGGGATTCTTACGGCATTGTGGCGGTGAGTTTCCAAGTAGCTGTGGGTGGGGATGTTGGAAAAGAAAGAAAGAAAGAAATAGAAAAGAAAGGCAGAAAGAAAAGCAGAAAGAAAAACAGAGAGAGATAGAAAGAAGGAAAGAAAGAAAAACATACACGCACACACGTGTATGTGCCTTTCTTTCTGTCTTTCACACACACACACACATACACACACATATACATATATATATATATATATATATATATATATATATATATATATATATATATATATAAAGAAAGAAAGAAAGACGAAGAGGGAGAGGGCATTCAAGTCGGTAAATGTTGTTAATACTGTTTATTACAAACAGAGCATTTACTTATTTAAATCTATAAAAATAACGTATAAACAGAAAATATATTAAAATAATTGTCGGACTTAGTCCATTTCATTATATATATCTATATCTATATCTATATATTTATATATATATATATATACAGAGAGAGAGAGAGAGAGAGAGAGAGAGGGAGAGAGAGACTAGGTAGATATCCGGGTGAGTGGGGGATTGTGATATGTTCGGCTTATGGTAAGAAAAATGTGATAAAAATATTTCAATTAATTTTATTTCATTTCAGTACTATTTTATTAAAGTTTATTAATATTTCATTTTATTTTTTACTACACCTTAAATAAAATTCACAAATTATTTTGTATGATTTTTTAAAATTTTCCTACGCACAAACCGAAGGTAAAACTTTTCTTTTATTTTTGACTTTTATAAATTGGAAGCGCTTTCAAAACAAAGGGAATTCTTGATTTGTTTTTAACATTGTAATGAAACTACCGATTGCGTTAATAAGGGGCGCCACGGGGTAATAGCTAACGATCTAGTACTGAGTTCGATCCTACCTGGGTTCCCCATACTTGCAGCCTTGTGCCATACTAATTTAAACTTAGTATTACAGTAAGTTTATTAATATATAGAAAATACCATCAGTTACTATAGTGAAAGCAACGATTTTTGCATCAACAATAACAAGCGAACAGGGGCAAACCATTACTGCTATAGTAAGCATCCCACGTGCAGTCTTGTACTATTCAGATTTATTTAGTAGTAATTATCAATAGTTGAATGGTTAGCAATTTTTCAAAGTTCAATGGTTACTGGAATATCCTTAAGGCTTTGTACCAGACTAACTGTTGTAACCTAGGGAAGGTTACTGAATAGAATAATCAAACGAAGGTTGGCAATGAACGACAATGCTTAGAATAAGAACAACACATATAAGATTCGCCAGCGGCGCGTAGAAGTAGTCAACTGCTAGAAGTGAGTCAAGAAAATTCCACAATCTCCAACTGCAGGATATCTACCAACCGCCACTTGCGATGCGATGTGTCACATTGCCGAATTTAATGTGTGGTATCTGAGCCCGTAGGCTCGGCTAAAAATTTCCCGTAGAATCCGTATAAAACGTCGTCGGGTAGCTGTTTTCCGAGACGAGACTCTGCCCTTCGATATAGCCTCATTTGGGGATCCTATCTGCCCTGATGCAGAGAGTTCGACCAGCACAGCTGCAGACGAATCTCCAACTGCAAACCAACATACAGTATTTATCTATGTCAATGGGGCCATGCCCATTATCGTCTGTAGGTTTGCTACAACACTAAGTTAAGATTAAATAAATATTAAGGGCACTAAGTTATAAAAAAGTGAAAAATTGAGAAGTAATGGAGAGAAAAGACAGACAGAATTACTATCTTTACTTTTATTACTCCTTTTCCTCTTTTAAAACGGCTGAAGCTTTATTTCTTTGCCCTTTGGCACGTGATACACACTTACATCAATAAGTTCACAACAAACATCTCTACAGAGTCACACGCCAACGACAAGCTGTTATAAGTGGATAATTAAATGACAAAATAGAAGTAATCCTATGTTACGCATTTTGTTCTTCGAAAAGACTTCTTCGGACTGTTATATACAGCAGTGTTAAGCAGGCTATTATTTTTAGAGGAAGTTTATCTTTGCTCGGACTTCCTGAGGTTGACCATAGGGATCAGATAGAAAACAAAATAAAGGAAATCGATTTTGATCGGTTGAACCAACGTGGGAATGATAGATAGAGAAAGTTTTTTTTTCAGTTTCTTAACCGTCGAACAGTGTAGACATGTTTCCTTTCGTATCTGGAGCTGCCCCCGCCGCAGTTGGGGAGAAAACCACACTGGATAAATAGGGAATGTAAACGTCGATGACATTAATTTCAAAATTCCCTGTGTTGAAGTTCTTTTATTTCTGAACTAAAAACAACTAGCGATCACCGGCTGAGAGAGAAGAATACAACTTTATAATTATCAAGCGTTCACCGTTGCCCAAGACGTCCCCAGAACGAAGGGACTATACAACAAGACTAAACGGTTTTATTGATGGAATCATATGTAGGGAGAGGGAACGAAGTGCAGAAAACGTCTGAAATAATTCTACGAATCCAGGTAAAAAAAAAAGAAAGCCACATGTAAAACAAGTCACAGGAAAAAATCACAGAAACAGGACACGGTCAACACACGGCGGATAAAACTTCAACGGACAAAAACCCCAATTTCTTATGATCACAAAAGTGGATAAAATATCAGTCTCATAAATATATTGAAAATTCAAGGAACTTTACTGTCAAATTGAGACTTTATTCACATGAAGTTGGATCTTATGGGAAATTAGGACATCATAACTTTTTTTACAGGTTGGATCGATTTACTATGAAATTCTGTTGTAAACAGTGCGGACCCATAAACTCGTGAAGTACCCGACAGAAATAAATAACTTTATTACTGGCCATTATAAATTAATTGTGATTTTATTTTCCTAGCCAAAATTGTGTATTTTTTATGTGACTTTTCTTCTTCTTGTGACTATTATCGGCCACGCAATTCTATACACTGAAAACGCTATAGACAGGAGCACGCTTAACTTTAAATTCTAAATTTTTGACGAAACTAGAAACATCCTAGCCGACTTAATTCAGCTTTCTGTTGCTTTTACTCTTAGTTTAATATTCTTGTTTTTAAATATCCCACATTGTAATAGCAGTATTTTTTTTTAATTTAGGAAAGGAAAGATATTGTAACGACGTAAATTGATCGTGGAAGACTTTGAAATTATTGCACTTTTTCCTTTTATTATTTATGCCAGCATAAATAGATAAAAAACTTTAGTGCTTTGTTGTCTTTTACGAATCCTTTTTTTCGGATTAATTTTGAATCTGAAAATACCTTGTAGTAGCAGTTACTTTTAGATTGCTCATGACGCGGTGGGCGTAAAACAAAAAGGGTCATTCATTCATTTTTCGAGCATTATATAGGCCAGTATGACATCATTATTATGGGCTTAATGAAAAAAAAAAATTTTTTTATTGGCCCATAATAATCGGCCAATGAAAAAAAAAAAAACCCAAAAAACAAAACAAAACAACAACAACAACAACAAAAAAAACGAAGCTCCTTTTTTTCACGTTAAGAGAAATAGAAACAACTTTATTTGGAATAAGCTTTTAGCGAAGTTAGAATCAACAAGAGATCAACTACTATAGTAAGTCCAATGTCAACATGGCAGTACAAAGGGAACATAATGTTATCTAGAAGCCACCATGTAAACATAACTGACCAATAGTAAACTCTTCTAGAAAGTAAAATGTAGCACAGGTACCTCCAGGAGATCGCTAAAAAAAGAGCATAGCATGATGAAAAATACGCCAACCTTGAGGAAAACAAAATTTTATCGTCTAAATGTTTATGTTATTATTAAGAGGAAAGATCAAAGTATTTTGGGGATATTTTTTTACATTTTTTAATCGTTCCTAGCACGTCCGAAATTTTTGTTAAAAATCTTGTTTTTTTTTTTTGAGTCAAAATGAAAATCTCAGTTTGAAATTCTTTTAAAAATCAATTATCATTTTTTCAAAACTTATTTTAAGAAAATCGGAGATTATAATGTTTATTTAAAATATTTTGAACCAAGCTTAACTTAGCTTCTGCGCCGAAAAGATGTAATTTGAAAATAAAACAAAGCAGGTCATGAACTTTCGCGTCGCTTGACAGGTGATGAATGGCATATTGACGGATTACGTGAGGATAATTTGTTCTACAGAAGGAGAACAGTGAAATTATTTAGATTTAAGTGAACAAATTATTTACCTCGTTATTTTTAAGGAAAACTTTCAGCGATCTATTTTTTTTTTTTTTTGTACTTAGCTTTCACTTTTACGTTTACGATGCTTTATGGAAAATATATTATAAAGAAATTAAAATAAGTCAATTAAGAGTGAGATTAAATTTTATAAGAAAGGTATCTAATTAATCTATAGGTATCTTTCTTATGAAATTTTATCAGAAGTGTACATAAAATATTATAATTTATGTACATTTATTACATTTTACTGTGTTATTTGTATTTCCATTCATTTTATCATTAATTTTGATATTTCATTTATGGGAAAAATGTCATAACTGAGATTAATATTTATAATATAAATTTCATAAGATGATACTGATATTTATAGGTACCCTTCTCAGTTGAAATTGAAAAATCAGATAAACTTCTCCACAGGTGTTTCGCAAAAGTAAAGGCCTTAACAGCGGAGAACAATGCTTAACTCAAATAATGCAACTTAATTGTATTCTGGTTGGTCTTCCGTACTTTATAATTAGAGCCCGATTATAAACACAAAATTACAATTCTTAATTACTGCGGGTCTTCTGATTAGTCAAAACGATACAATTTACAACGCGCTAAAAAAGATCTATCTCATAAGGACACTTACAAAAGTGGATGCGGCTTTTGACTAATTTTATAATATTTTAACAACTTAAATGTAAAAATCTATTATAATTAAAGAAATAAAGCAAATAAAAGCATTTGAAATTAAACAATATCTTTGTTTTATTGAGTTTTGTATGTTACAATTCAGAGCTGATTTTCAGGTAGTGCGGTCCAATTAAAAAAAAAAAACATGATTTGCATTCCTCAAAGCCCTGTGCTTTTAACTATTGTAATCATTAATCTGGACTTGATCGAATTTCTAGAGTTTTCATAAAACTATTAGGTTGGTGCAAAAATAATGTCGTTTTCTCACATATGTTACTATGTGAGAAAACGACATTATTTTTGCACCAACCTAATAGTTAGGTGTGTGTGGGGGGGTAATAAATATAAAAATAGTTTCTGAAAACTTCATTAACATCCGACAATTATTTTTATTTTTGCAAGTTTTTCCAAATTAATGTGTGTCACACACACAAAAAAAACAAACAAACCTCAAAACATGGTAAATACATGCTAAAATGTGTTATTTTACTAGTTCCGGTGATACAAAGAGAAACAAGGATTTTTAAAGCAAAATTCAGAATGTTCTAAAAAGAAGGAAAAATTTTAAAAAATAATTAAAATAAACTTTGATCTTTCCTCTTAATAATGACATAAACATTTAGACGTTAAAATTTTGTTTTCGCCAATTTTGTTCACGTCTTTTTCATCATGCTATGCTCTTTTTTTTAGCGATCTCCTGGAGGTACCTAATGTAACCTGAAGAACGTTGGAGAAGCCAACTAACAAAAGTTACAAAAGAGCTTGGAAAACCTTTTTGTAAACTTTGTTACCTCGTAGTAAGTTGCAGTGTAACGTTACTTTCTATCTATATATAAAATTCTGTGAAATCAGTCTGTCCCTCCGTTACACCCTCTAAAATGGTCCTAAATTGACCGACCAAAGCCAAATTTTGGGGAGAAGTGCAAATAGGTAAGGGGGTACAAAGTAGAGTTGGTTTTACTGGGACGCGTAGCGTAGTACAATAGATTTTAATTCATTTTTGGGAGAAAAATACGACTTAAGTTTTAATTTTGTCCCACTTATTACCCGAAGAAACCGAAGAAGAGGATTAAAAAAAACAAAAACAAAAAACAAAACAAAACAAAAAAACAAAACAAAAAAAACAACAAAACAAAACAAAACAAAAACTCAATCATTATATAAGCGTCCGTTCTTCGATGAAACAAAGTTAAGTCACTAGGAAAGGGATTTATATTTGCAACAACAATTTTTCATACCGATTTACTGGAAGCCATTGTGAGAGTTAAGATGAACTTGGCATCACGAAGGTTTCTGCTTTGTGGGTTCTACATCTTCTGACATCTGATCAAAAGCGCACAAACTGATCACATCATGAAGAAATTTGACATTGTTTGAGGCAGATCTAGTTGATTTCCTTGAAAGTTTCCTAACCCAGAATTGGCCTTGAGTTCATCACTTTAATCCAGAGACAAAGAGACATTCTCTGCAGTGAAAACAATCCTCCTCACCTGCTCCAAAGAGGTCAAGGTAGTTTCATCGTCAGGGAAGGTGATGGCCTCAGTTTTTTTTTTTTTTTTTTGTGCAACGGGTTTTCTGTAATAAGCACAATTCAAAAGGGCCATACCATCAATGCATAATACTATGCCATCTTGCTGAAGCAGTTACGAAGAGCTATCAAGACCAAAAAACGAGGAAAACTGACGAAAGTGGTCTTGTTTCATCAGGGCAATGCTCCAGCACACAAATCCTTAGTTTCAATGGCTGTGACTGTGGCTTTAAACTGGTAGATCACCCTCTCTATTCTACTTTATAGTCAGCCTACGAACTTTTTAAAATTTTTGTAAACTGTGACGACGTGTTTCGCACGTCACTCATTGCACAAATGTGATGACATTCAAGGTCAGTTGTATGCGTATATACACCCGACTAGCTATGTTCACTTAGCCGTAATCGAATTCAACAAAGAATAACGACAAATACTTCTCAAGAGACTCTGATAGGGAAATCAATACGATTTCTCACTTAACCGTGGTATTGTCTTAACTTCGGCTTCGAGACGGTGATCTGCTATCTTACTAACTTCCCGGAAGTCCGGGAAAGAAGACCCTTACATTCACTGACTAGGCGACTGTTGATTCCTCACCCATTGCAAGTCGTTTTCTTATTCTCTGACTGTCGGTCTCTTTCTCCTTTGCTGCTGGTCACTGACCATCTCTCTGACTGTCGGTGCTTTCCTTACTAACTGCTCCTGACTGACTACTCATTATATGGACACCAGTTGAGGTCTCATCACCCCTAACCATCCACTTGTGTTCCGGAAAAGGATACCATCCAAAAGCTGGATGGGTAGTCAAATTTTCAAAGCATTTTATTTTTATGATTATCTAAAATCATTAGTAAAATTTTATGTTTGTCAATTCAAAGGCGGGCTGGGAGCAGGAATCCCGAAAACTCTGACCATTAAATTGACTTAAAAGAAAAAGGATTCTATCTATTTATGCCATAAGGATGTGTGAGAATTCGTATAGTTACAAAAGAAATAAATCTGTTTCAATTTTCTAATGTGTTGTTGGAATACATTTGGTAATGCCAGTATGGAAACATCATTTGTTAGGCAAAGTTGGGCCGTTGAAGGACGAACTGTTTCAGCGCACCACAAAGAAAAAGCTATAAAAATTTAACTTGCCCTAAAACCGACGTACATTACTCATCCTTGTGGTTACCGGAAATTTAATTATAGCTTTATTCTTTTCCGGTAATGGGCAAATTCTTGATTGAGTAATTTTGTAGCCGAGAAATCTGACTTCAATCAACTTGATTGGATTTATAACTGGAAGTATAAATATATTTTTGGTAAACGCTCGTAAACTTTACTAAAATGCTGTATATATTATAACTGAAATAACAAAGGGGTAAAAAAAAAAAAAAATCAACTACGTTACGCGTTTTGTTCTTCGAAATGAATTCTTCAGACTAATAGATCTTATATATGCATACAACAAACGTCGGTTGCAATTCTACATCAATAAACGTTGAATGTACAGAGATACATAGCTTTAAATTCAAACTTTAATGTCTTTGACGTCCGTTCTATCGATATATGTAGATGTGTAACGCAGGACTATTTATTTTCCAGTTTATGATTTCAATTACCCACTATTATGCTGATATGATTGAATAAGTTACAAACGTTATGTTGATCATAATCCGTTCATATTCACGAATATTTTTTCGTATATTACAATTCAATGTGGCAAGAAATGTACAGTAACAGTGAGAATCACTTTTATTTCCTAAGTACTTTCCATCTCTTTCTGAGATCATCATCAGTCGTGCAACTCGTAAGGCAAAAACTATGTGTAGTTATCCAGTATTGTATTTTTTCTTTTGCGTTTAAATGCTATGGCTGACAGTTATGATTCTCACATTTACATTGCATTTCTTGCTTCATTTAATTGCAATATACGGAAAAATATTTGTGAATATGAAAGGATTATGATCAAAATAAGCAGCTATAACGTTTGTAAATTATTCAATCAGACATGCCTGATAGAGAATTTCCTGTATAAATACAAAATATATATATATATATATATATATATATATATATATATATATATATATATATTCATCACCTATAAGGCCGTGGTAGATGCTTTTGAACTCTATCAAGGAAGGCAAGTGAGGACTGAGCAGCTCCAGCCCAGATATGACAGCAATCCTCTATTTTTGGTCTGATCTGACTCTTGTAAAGATAGAATATAGCAAGCATAGGAGTTAGATACTTACTGGATTTGTACAATGAATCAACCATTTTTCCAACATCTTTAACAACAGATCTGATATGTGTGTTCCACTTGAGGTCTGCACTTGGGTGCCAACAGACGTTCAAGCAAAGAGCCTCCTTGAGAGAACATCCATCCAACATGACAGGTGAATGTTCAGGATCTGCTCGGTGGTGGAGAAATATTACTAGTTTAGTTTTTAATTTTACAATCCCGTTCATCCGCCATTGAACGCACCCGGGGGTGGGGGTGGTGGGCTAGACCGGAGGACAGATGAGCTGCTAGGTTTTGGTTATTCAGATGTTTGGAGGTGCACCTATAAACTGTCGTATCTATCTATCTAGCTAGCTAGCTAGTTAGCTAGCTAGCTATTTTTTTTAAAATCATTTCACCCCAATTAAAGCAATAAAGCCAGTAGGACGGAAGGGGTTACTGAGTGTTAGAAAATATGAGAAAAAAAATACTATTAAGGAGAGAGGACAATAAAAGAACAAGAATTAAGAAGACAGAAGATAACGAGTGACATTGCATTTACATTTTTGAAGATCAAAATTGACTGGGAAGTAAGAAGTAAGATTTTCGGCAACGGTTTCTGTCTTTTAAAAAAAGCAAAAAAAAAAAAAAACATAAAAAAACATTGACGACATAAATTCTCCAAGTTGTTCTCTGCATAATAATTTATTAATTAATAAAGACATTAAACGGGAAACAAATTAATTTCTCGAAATTTCATAAAATTAAATGAGTAGGAGGTAACAGATGTAAAAAAGGGTTATTTTTACCAAAATTGTCTAAAAAGAACCATTTCTAAGATAATTTAATTTATTTGTGAATAAGTCCTGAAAGTTTCATTAAGATCCGACAATTATTTGATTTTTGCAAGAATTTCCAAATCAATGTGTTTTTCATCACAAAAAAAGATGCTAAAATTTCCTCTACTAATCTTTGGTCCTCCGCTGACGTAAGAAAAAAATTAACTAAAATCTAATAATTAAAAAAATCCTTTGCTCTTTCCTCTTAATAGTAACATAAAGATTTTGACGGCACTGTTTCATCATGTGTACTCATTTTTTTGCGAATCTGTGGAGTTACATAAACATATATGATATAACGATATATAATTTTATATATCAACACAGTATTTAGAAAAATAGTATTACAAATTGGAAAAACGTTTTTTTCATCCTTTAGGATTTCATCGGACTGGGCTGCCACGGCTACGCATGCGCACAAAACGAGAGACGCTGGTAGTTTCAAAATTTTTGAAAGAATATTTTTGAAAGAATATTTTTTTAAAGAATATTTCAATCTAGCCAAATTCATCTACATTCTTTTTCTCTCCATCACCTTTGTCCCTGACTATCCCAGATTGTGACAACAAAAAATGTTCTAAGAATGGTAATATATTGTAAGAGCTTGGACGCAAATTTACTGTGGCTGAACTAGCGATCAAGGCACTTTACAGACATTTTCGTCTTAGTCAGAGTTAGTTTCCCTATGTCAAAAATGTGACTAGTTTCGTTACAGTGAGCAACCAATGTGTTTTGTGTGTTGTTATTTAAAATGTACCTTTTGTGTTCATATAGTCTTTTGTTTAAACTTCTTGACGTTTCTGAAATTCTGGCAGTTCCAGCCAAGTGATAGAGTAAATTCCTCCTTTAAGTTTTGGCTTGTTGCTTTGATTTTTATTGATTAAGTCTTTGATTGTTTTAGCTGTAGTTGTAACAAATTTTATGTTGAGTTTAGATAAATTCTTTTTGTTGTGGTTGTGATAGAGTAATTGGATTGAATAATGTTTTTTTTTTATTCCTTGGGTTTGTCAGGAAGGACAACTCTTCTATTTTGGAATATTTTAAACAAATAAACAAAAGGCTCATAAAATTTTCCAAAAAGTGAAAAAAAAACAAAAAACAAAACAAAACAAAAAACCGACAAAAACGACAAATAACCACGTCATTCTACACGTAGACACACCTGTACAAACTGGCGCGCAAGCTGGCGCGCGTGCGCACACACACACATACACTATTAAAAAAACTAAAAAAAAAAATTTGCACTAATTAAAAGTGCATATAAAGAAGAAAAATCGAGAAATATAAGCTGTCAATTGTTGATACCCCCTGACGAGTGGACGGAGTGATTCCTGGCGGGTTCGTCTACGAAACTCTGAAGTCGGGATGCTGAAAGGAACATCAAGTGACAAACCTTTTACTTGTATTATTTCTCTCTTTTTCTCTCTTTATATATATATATATATATATATATATATATATATATAAGTATGACGATTTTAATGGCTTACACCACACCTTTTACTTGTATTATTTCTCTCTTTATATATATATATATATATATATATATATATATATATATATAGGGATGACGATTTTAATGGCTTACACCACAAATGTTTTGCCGAATCGGCACTCGCTAGTCTGGTTAGTCACAGTTGTCTTGGCCTTCAAGTCCGAAAATTATTGCCTATCTGGCTCATTTCCAAAAGAGAGAGAGAGAGAGAGAGAGAGAGAGAGAGAGAGAGAGAGAGAGAGAGAGAGATATCCGAGGAACAATAAAAAAAAAACATTTAAAGAAAAAGGAAAGTAATAAAAGCAACAAATTACCGTTACTCGAAGGGGTTGAACTTTCGACTGCTCGTTTGAAGGTTTGTGGGTGGTAGATGGCTGTAAGGTGGAGGCAATTACTAAGCAGTCCCGAGTCTTACAATTGTCTATAATGCTAAAGTTGATAACTTAATTTCCCGTTCCTAAGGAAGTTGCTGAGAATCTTCGACTAATCTAAAAATATTTTAAATTCTGTTTGAAGAGGCCACGGGGAATTTTTGTGATTCACTGAAATTACAAATTTGAGCCAATCCAATAAATTTTCGATAATTCTAATGTAGCTTATAAACAAGAAAAGAAGCAGAATTCATTTTATAAATGAATGATATAATTAATACAATTAGGCACCAGTTTCTCTTTAAACCAAACAGACGAATAAAGCGATTGGAAGTCCGTTAAATCCGAATGTTAATACTGGAAGTCCGTTAAATCTGGATGTTAATAGTTTATGATAATAGCTATTATAATTTATGATAACCATTATTATAATTTATGAGAATCATTATTACAGTTTATGATAATCGCTATTATAGTTTATGATAATCGCATTTATAATTTATGATAATCGTTATTATAGTTTATGATAATAGTTTATGAGAAAGGTTTTTATAGTTTAGTTTTTATCACAATTATAGTTTATGAGAACTGTTATTATTGTTTGCTATTTTCTATGTCGATTTGAAAATTGCCATTATTGCAATCACCAATTTCAGATTCGAACTATATTACAATCTCCAACTGAACACACTGACCAGGAGGCTATCGCTATAGCCATTCCCTGTTAATTAAATAATGACCAATGCAAGCCGCTCATTCTTTCCACCCCCATATTGCTGGACGATGAGAAATGGGAACTTTCAACGGTTGTTAACGTGAATTATATGCATCTGTCCGAATTCTACTGGTTTCCAAACACTAATGTTTAGTTTCAACATGCTTGAAATCGTCGGTTATTAACTGCGCTCATAAAATATGGCTTTCGAGTGAGTCAGCGTGGAGTATGCCGGGAGAAAAAGAAGTGAAGATTGTGTCTCATCCCTCTATCAACTGGTGTTTCAAATTGACGAGAGGTCAAAAGTAAGACAGGTCGTTCAACTATGGAAACCAACAATTGAATCACGATAATATTTTCTCGCGAGAAACGGGCTGATTAACTGGACAAGTGACATCTTACACTGCCAAAGAGGAAGCGGTTAGATGTTACATTGGTGCCTATATAGTCTTCCAAATCAAACCAGCTTATTTAGGGTGCTTATCCCAATGAAAAATGGTTCTCAATTTTTAAAGACAGACCGTATTTCTGAATTAATTATCTCATGTATTTCCGCAAATTGCAATAAGTCAAATATACGACGATGGCTTCTTAGAGGCTAATTTATGAATTTGATAAATAACGAATTTGACCTCTTTCTGAAGTTTGCAAAAATTTATCAAGACGCGGGGCTATACACCCAAGAAATCATTTGACCCCTCCGTGAAAATGGTGTTAACTCATTTTAATGTGTAAATTCTTATTCGGGCTCCCATCTAACTTAAAGCTGGACCTGGATGGTAGATGCGAATCTATGATAACTGTGAACAAGTTTATTTTAAAAAAACATTTAAAAAATGAATAATTTTGAACGAGTTTATTTTAAAAAATGAAACAAGAGACTGTGTGCTTGTCAATTTGTCAAGTATACGAAGAGTTACCCAACAAAACCGGAAGTTGAATGTGACGCCCGAATTAGGCAGTGTTGCACATTGCGCCAGTATTGTGAACTAGTCTGCCACATAGTGTGGTTCTAGATTGACCAATCTGTTTTATGTGGTTTCTATTTTTGGTTTTTGCAGGCATATTTGTCGATTTTCGCGATGGTTTAAAAATTTCTTATCTTTGCGATTCAGATCAGAGAGAGAGAGAGAGACAGACAGACAGACAGAGAAAAGAAGGAAAAAGAATAGTGAAAGAGTAGAAGGAGACAATAAAATTATGAAAAGAAGAAATAACCACAACATTCTAAACATGTGCACATACACTTGCGGGCATGCCGGTACACACACACACACACACACACACACACACACACACACGAACGAAGAAGAAAAAATCGACCTTACACTAATGAAAAGTGCATAAATTATTTTTTAACTTAATATAAAAATCACGAAAATGAGAAAATTGGCAGACAGTTGCTGATGTTTACTGACGAGTGGACCGAACGATTACAAAATGGTTCGTTAACGAAATTCTGGAGTCGGGGTGCTGAATATAATATCAATCAAGCAAGTGACAAATTATATATATATATTAGGTTGGTGCAAAAATAATGACGTAATAATGTCGTTTTTTGACGTTAAAAATACGTCAGAAAACGACATTATTACGTCATTATTTTTGCATCAGCCTAATATATATATATATATATATATATATATATATATATATATATATATATATATATATATATATATATATATATATATATATATATATATAGATATATATATATAGATAGATAGATAGATATAACTGCTATTAATGCATTACTCTTCAAGTAGGGATTGAGTTCTTCGGCCGACTGGCGTATTTCGTAATAAAAAAAAAACGTTAAAATTTCCTCTCTGCCGTGCGACGATAGCGTAGGGGTAAAATCTGATATTAAATCGGTCAGGTTTCGATCACGGCTTGTTGAAGCATTCGGTCCTCTAGCCACACTGAAGAGCTTTGATACAGCGAAACAGTCTGTCTGCGGATGACTATATATATATATATATATATATATATATATATATATATATATATATCAAATGTGGTCGACGATGCAGAGAAGTCATTGAAAATAAGGGGATGTTTACCAAATATTAAATTTTGTTGATATTTTGTTCACAATCAAGTATTAACAAGATCATTCCTTAACTTTTGTCCAGTAGCTTATTTCCTTTGTTCCATTTAATCTTTATTTAAAAAAAAAACTATTATGTAAATTTTTGTAACTTTGTATAATATTTATGCATTACACGCTAATCTTTATTCAGTAAAAATTTCATTGCTAATCATGCATTACTTTTTAAGTAATACACATATTTATGTCTTTGTTGTTTCCATTCCTTATATTATGGCCGCTACTGTATATATATCTGTGTGTGTGCGTGTGTAACAAAAAGAACATCTTATATAGGAAATACAATCACAATAGTCTCACGTAAATTCACGTGTCATAATTCTTACCAAATTGTTATACAGCAAACACATAATAAAGAAACATATAAATTACAATACAGCTTCTTGTAAATAATGCAACAATACTCAAGAAATTGTAAACAAAGATTACAAGTTTTAGAAGTTGTTCCATATTAAGTCAAAACAATCAACGGTTAGCAAAATCACTTTTGGTTATTAATTCTATTAGGTTGGTGCAAAAATGATGTCGTTTTCTCACATACTAACATATGTGAGAAAACGACATGATTTTTGCACCAACCTAATAGAATGTATTTTAATTTTAAGAATCGACCCTAACCCTCACCGATCGGGCGACACCGCATTTTCAAAAATTAACATCAGGCTGACGTGACAACACAAACATTTAAAACTGAAAATTCAAAATAATTCCAAAAATGCAATAATTTCACACGGACTTTGAATTTTGACCGATTTCATTCTTACTTGATAATGACTCAAACCCAGTTGAAAGCTTAGAATGTTAAGAAATAACACAAATTGTGGACATTTCTTTTACATCTTTAACGCCACGATATAGACATTATCCCTTAAAAAATATAAGAGACGTAATTTGTGTGTTGTCGTTAACCAAACTTTTTTAATTATATTTATATATATATATATATATATATATATATATATATGAATGGAACCCCGTCATTTGACGCGTTCGGCGGAGGAGGGTCGTAGTCAATCAACATTTGATAATTTTGCAGCAATACGCGCTTAAAGGTTTTATCAACATTTCTTTTCATGGTTAGTAGTAAGCAATTGTAAATGTCGGACTACCTTACACTTAAGTAAAATAATAAAATTTATTACAGGAAATATCAAGTTTTACGGAAACATTGTCGACAATTATGTATTTATTTACATAACAAATAAATAAAAATAATATAAATTTTGATTCTATATTCGATTTGTTGTTAGTTATTTTTCATTTTCTCCTTTGTTATTGGCAGCATTTTAGAATACTTTGGCTGTAATGCTAAGTTTCCTAAGTTGAACAAAATGGAGCTATTTCGTTGACGCATTGTTAACTCACGTTTCGTTGTTTTTAGATCGCTTTCTTCCAGTCATTTTGGTGGGCAATAGCGACATTCTGAAATTTAGAATGATCTTATTCCATTTAAAAAAAAGAAATATTTTAAATTAATATACGACCAAAAATAAAATGATTTTGACAAAAAAACTTTAATGATTTCATTATAATTATGTAACAATAATGTAATGATATTCTGCAGACAAATCTACTGTTTATGTTACCTCATCTCATTGCATGCATGGTTACGAATTATAAACTTAAATTGAGTTTGAAATATTGTGTAATTGACCCTAATTTTTTGTAAAATACTTGGATATGATATAATGAATAATTTGTAGTAAAAAAAAAGCAATTTTCGATTTTTTTGTTGAATATATCCCTCCTCCGCTGAACGCGTCATTTTTATTCCAACACTTTCCTTTCTCGCACTTCTCACCTGTGGAACCTCCTTCGAATTTTTTGCTTCTTTGACAACTACAAACTTCGCAAATTTGAATGCAATGTCAATCTTTTGTTCTCGTGAAGTCTTTTTTTTTTTTTTTTTGTTCTTCCTTCACTCTTTCTTATTTTCAATCTTCTCATTCTAATCCACTTTCACTCCCTGTAGCCTCCTGTATTTTAGTAACATTGTCGCCTTGCTTGGGGGTGAAATGATTAAAATACCCCCCACACACACAGAGGGTGTAACAGCAAAATTGTCCAAATGGTGTAACAGCATAATTGTCTATCCCATAAAACGTTTAATATCTGAAAAACCACTAAACAGAGTTTCTTTTTTACAGCTTTTCAGATAAGACGTTTAGCCATCTGGACACAATTATACGTAAGAATCACTAAAAAGCCCTTTGAGGCATTCAGCTAAAAAGAGAGCAGGTTAAAATTGTTTTGTGTCAGACCCACTGTATTTCCAACTGAGCAATGGTGAGGGGGAAAAGGATCATTCAGGCCTGCGGTAATTGTACCAACATTTATACCCTGGCTTCCATCTTCAAAGTACATTCAAGAACCATTAAGAGGACAGTGAATAAGTTTTAAAAAAGAGGGAACAGTAATGTGGAAAACTGGATCAGGAGGTTTCAACTTAGAGCTAACGAGATCCAAATCAATTCATATCAATTTTGGCACGTGCGAAAGGAGTTTCAGCTATAACGGTCGAAAGAACAGTAAAAGCAAAAAAAAACAAAACAAAACAACAAAAAAAAAAAACACGTGAAAATGAAATCGTACGTGAAACGTCTGTTTCACGTATGAGATTTCATTTTCACATTACTCCAGGACAGAAAGTTAGATGCTTAGAGAAGGCGAATAAGTTGGAATATGATCCTGGAATAATGATAGATGCAGGCTATGTTTAGAGGAAAAAAATAGAATAATTAAATACAATGATCAATGCAAAATATTAAACCAAAGGAGTGAATTAGCCTAAAATGTAGGTACATATGCAGGTTCAAGCTTATATAAGAATAGAGATCTTACCGACACTCACTAACTACCAAAAAATAACAGCCCTCCCCCCGCAAGTGATATAACCACTTCCGATTATGTTTTACTGTAATATCTTCCCCTTCAAGAATTTCGGGTACAACTTGGCATTCCTAATATCATAATCGAAGCTTAATGGTGGAAAGGGATGGTGTATATATATATATATATATATATATATATATATATATATATATATATATATATATATATATATATATATATATTTTCTGTAGTTTACTGCTACCAGCAAGCAGAAATATTTCTTCTCCCGATGATGGCCATTTTGGCCGAAACTAGTCGAGGAATCTAAATGAAATAATAATAAAAAAAACGAAAGAATATTAATCTACAACCCAATGTGTCTGAAGATTTTAGTTTTTTAATATTTTTTTTATTGTTCAATATATATATATATATATATATATATATATATATATATATATATATATATATATATATATATATATATGTGTGTGTGTGTGTGTGTGCGCGCGCTCCTCGAGACGGTGAAATGGTTAGCAAGCTTGTCTTGCTAGAACAATTACGACTGAATAGTGAGTTCCATACTCAATGGGCACCCCATAGTTTCGGCCTTGTGTCACATCTAAGCTACGCTTGGAAAATCTCTCTCTCTCTCTCTCCCTCTCTCTCTCTCTCTCTCTCTATATATATATATATATATATATATATATATATATATATATATATATATATATATATATGGGTCTATATGAGTGTGTGCACGCATATACACCGGTTGGACAAAATAATAGAAACACCTATAATTTTAGTATCATCATTTCGAAATTCCTATAAAAATCATCAAAAATGACTAAAATAGTTATTTTTACAGATATCACCAGAGGAAATTAATCAGAATTCATTAAAATGGTAGATCTATCAGACTTTAAAAGATGTCAAATGGTTGGTGCTCGTATGGCAGGCGCTAGTGTAACAAAAACAGTTGAATTATTTGGTGTAACAAAGAGTACCGTTTTGAATGTAATGACAGCATCTGAGAAAGAAGGAAAAATCTCCTGACTGAAGCAAAACTCTGGAAGAAAGCAAAAGCTGTCTGATAAGGACCGTCGGACTCTTACGCAGATTCTTAGGAAGGATCGCAAGAATACAAGTCCGAAAATTACAGCAGAGCTTAATGACCATCTCGAGAACCCAGTTTCTTCAAAAATTGCAAGAAGGGAGCTGAACAAAGCCGGATTTCACGGAAGGTTTGCAATTAGAAAAAACAAAACAAAAAGCACTCCTTTCACAAAGAAATATTGCAAATCGTTTAGAATGGAATCGAAACCCACAGACCTGGTCACTAGAACAGTGGAAGTATGTTATTTTCTCGGACAAGTCACCCTTTACCTTATTTCCGACATCTATTCGAGTATACGTGTGAAGACAGCCTAAAGAAACATTTGATCCAGACTGTCTTCTTCCAACTCTTAAGCATGGCTGAGGCTCTATGATGATCTGGGGCGGGGGTAGGGGTGGGGGCTATATATTGGAAATCTGCCGGCCAAATGGTTTCCCTTCATGGCAGGATCAAAAGTCAAGACTATTTAAAAGTTCTATCAGATCAAATTCATTCTATGGCCGCGGAACTGTTTCCGGAGAGAAACTCAATCTTTCAGGATGATAATGCAGCAATTCACACAGCTAAAATTGTGTCTGAGTAACACGAAGAACATCCGAGTGAAGTAGACCATTTATCTGGCCACCACAGTCCCCAGATCTCAATATTATTGAAAATTTATGGTGCATTTTAGAAAAACAAGTAAGGAGTCGATATCCTCCATCATCATCACTAAAATAACTTGAGACTATTTTGGCAGAAGAATAGACAAAAATTCCTCTGGAACCATTCAAAATTGTACGAATCAATACCTCGTAGGATTCAAGCTGTAATTACTGCCAAAGGCGTTCCTAAACCATATTAAAATAAATTGGTTTGAAATTTCCAGGAGTTTCCATTATTTTGTCCAACCCCTGTATATATAGATATATATATATATGTGTGTGTGTGTGTTAAATCCCCTGCCACCTAATAATGTAATCCACAAGCAGGAACATGCATAAATTCATTTACATACAACTAAAGGCCTTGGCCATAAATAACCCCCTAAGCCCGGCCCATTTCCTGGTCATCAACCAAGGCACCTTATCTAAACTGAGGCGTCCCCTTAAGTGGCCCAACGTTATCTAAAGCATTTCCAGACAGTCTTGGGCTAAGGATATCTGGCACATAGGAGTGCTAGCTTGAAAAGACTATACCTACAGGAGGTAATTTTGGATATTTTACTGTATAAAATATATGCTCTGTTATGATAAATACATTGAGCTCTCCTTGGATCAGATTTAGTGTCTGATATTACTAGTGTCCACCTGGATTATATACCAACAGATTTATTATCTGTACTATATATATATATATATATATATATATATATATATATATATATATATATATATATTTCAAAACTCAAAATAGGAATTACACTTTGTTAATTTTTCGATAAGTGATTTTCTTAGCAAGATTAGCCAAGTAATGTTGCTGACTCATCATCGTCTATTTTTGATTCAGCAGAAAATAATTGGTAAACCTCGAGTAAACAAACAAACAAAACAACCTGTTTCTCTGTGAGCGATCAAAGAATTAATATTGTTACCGATTTGGGTTGTTAGGATATTATTTTAATCTCCGTCCTTCGGAACCATTTTTGAAGTCGTCAGCTTTAACAAGATTTGATGACGTCAGAATTAACATGATTTCATGGCGTCAAGATTAATAAGAAAGCAACGGAAACATCAACTCTGTTGATTGGGTTATTTAATTCGAGCAATTGACAATGATATTGATTTTTAGATTTTGTAGAATTAAATTTAATACGAATTGTGTTGTTTATTCGATTTTAGGGAATTTTGTTTTCATCTCTTATGTTCTGATAAGCCTTGCATTATATCGCCCCTGAAAGTACCTTACTCCTTCTGCTTTTTTAAAGTATAGGATTTTTTATTTGGTATAAAAACCACATGAAATTTATATGAGCACACAACAAAGACAGAGGACACGAGGCGAGTTTAAAAACCGACTATAAATTTATTGTTAACACAGAAAAGGAATTATACAAATTAAATGCATTGTGTGCCAAATTATAGCCAATAACACATATGTAAATTATCAATGAAAATGAAATATGCATTTTTACAATACAAATTATAATACTGCTTGAGAAGAAGGTCCTCACAAAAGGAAACTGCATAAAATGAAAAGGAGAATATACTTTTCTGAAGACTTTCAATGAATTGGTACAATTTTCGAAGCAAAATACGAAATGTGTTGTTTATTCGATTTTAGGAAGAATAGGACCATCACACCAGCTGAAGAATTTTCCTTGATGTGGGAGCAAATTTGATGTTCCTTTCAATTCTCGTTTGGTGGTTGTCAAAATTCTACTGTATTGATTTTCTATCTGGACCGAAGCAACCTGAGTTCCTGCAGCAGCTGTTCGTCGATTCCGAAAATTAAATCAAACCCCCCAACCTAAATAAACTACAGATAGGTTCCAAATACACTTTTCGGAATTTGGAGGGAAACCCTTTTATTGGTTTTGGGCCGAAAAACAAACGCAGTTGTTTTCCCAGAAATTGAAATGTACCAAAAATATTTCCAAATTCCAAAAATTAAATAAGAGCCCAACGTAGCGTCTGTTTTCTCTTTGAAAGCCAGACGATACACGACTAAGCAGTTTCTTAAATTTCATATACTATCTTTACAGAAGCCAGATCAAACTCCCAAACATGGAGTATTACTGCCATACCTAGGGTAAATATACCCAATCATTACTTTTCAGAGTTCACTATCATTTACATGGTCTTGTGAGAGAAGAGCTATCCTTCATATGGCAGCCTATCTCTATCTTATCGCTATTTCCATGGCAAATGTTCAGATGAGCGCTCCATTCTTTAGATTAACTAGTTTACATCAGAGTACGATATGCTACTTCCACGGGGTCGAATCAGCCTCATAAACTCCATGTTTCAAATGTGAAAATAAATTTTCATCCAGATATATTTATTCCCAAGGACTGCCGCTTGCTTCTCTAAACGCTTCAATGTTGACTTCTTCAAGTCAAAGGTCAATCGTTACCTATCCTCCTTATTCTCATAATCTTGACCACTTCAAGTTAAAGGTCAATTGTCATCTATCCTCCTTATCCTCATCATCTTCACTTTCTACCACTTTTTCTTTCATTCATATTACACACCTCAATAAAATTTTAATAGTAAACTTAAGTGCTACTCAATAACTGTATTCAGTATTTTTAAAAATTGTGTATGTTTATTTCAAAATCACCTTTACATGATTCGCCGTCGCAAGATGAAATGATGAACATTCATTATTCGTCCAAATGTCTGTTGATATTTTCAGTTCTTTAATGTTACTTGAAACAGCAAAAAGAACCGACCAATATGCAAATTTCAAATTGAAGATACCAAAATTAAACAAGTAAAACAATTTAATATTTTTTAACAGAAGACGCTGAAATACGAAGGAGGAATGGGATAACGAAAGTTGCTAAGCAAATTATTAAGAAACAGGAAATTTTCGTTAGAAACAAAGAAAAAAGTACTGAACTGATATATAGCATGTCCTCCTATATGTCATGGAATGCTGGACAATCTGCTGACAGAGGAAGAAGGGTTTGAAACAACTGAAGTTTGGTTCTACAGAAGGATGATTGAGAATGCCATGAACCAAACATGTGAGCAATGACGAATTTCTAAAAGGACATTTATACTTGATATCAGAAAGAGTTGAAATTTATGTGGTTCAATATTAAGGAAAGAGGGTTTAGAATTTTTGATACTCACAGGACAGATTGAAAGCAAAAAGGATAAAGGAAAAAAATGTGTTATACAGAATGTTATAGAGAGAATGGAGGAACAAGGTTTATGAAAAATAAAAAAAAGACAAGATTTATTATGAGTACTAAATTGACTTATCTTTCGACCGACTTCAAAGTTTCGCAGAGATGCCGCACATCAGTGCTAGATGGTCTGATAAATCTATTCAATTATTACCAAGTATCATGTTTATATTCTACATAAGAATCGCTAATCATAGACTCCAAACAAATTTTGAACTATGCTACAAGTTCGATAGAGGTAATTTTAAATAATATGTAACAATAAATATCTTAAATGATATAAAATGTATGTAAATTCGTAGCCATCATCATTTCTGTCGTTGTTTTCAGTGTGAATTTCATTTTTCATTTTACTGCAGATGACCAATCAACTTGTATTTCTAAAAACAGAAACTATGATCTGGAATTGGAATCAAAGCAATGACGTCACTTACCTTGAATCCATCATAAAACTTAAGGATGTGGAATTAGTAAATCTTAAACACTTCAGATACGTCGGCGTATGGATCAATTACAATAATAAATTTAGTATAGGAGAAAATGAATTTGAATATAGAATACCATGCGCCAGAGGTAAATTTGGTCCCAACATCGCAGATTGCTACAAACTCGTTATGATTTTAAATAACCTAGTTAGATCGAGACTTTCATAATGATGTCATTCATGGTGCCAAAACCGTTCAGAAATATCTAAACTGTCAGCTGTATACAACAGTTTCCTAAGATCAATGGTTAAAAAAGTGAATGAAGTCTGAGAATCTTCGCAAAGATCATACTTCTTTGAACCTTGTGGTCTGGCGTTACAGAATCACAAAGAAAGAACAGTACCAAATAGCAAAAACCATATCACTTGAGGACTACCAACAGAAGCAACAAGTAAAATGGATAGCACATGTAACTTGAAAAGAAAATAATAGATAATTATGATGTCGATATTTCACACTACTTCAAATATTTTGGAAGGAAACCCCCTGTCAATACTGTAAAGAGCGATAACAGCTATTGTACTTGAAGAACCTCTTTTCCTGAAAAATTGTTTAAACAGAAAGATTTTAGAATCTTCAACTGAAAGAAAAACTGGCTTCTCGGTCAATGACTGCCAAATGTTTCCTCATTGGGAAACGGCTCATACTACATTAACAGACCCCGACATAATTTTTCCGAAATAGACATTTGTCCAGTCCGACATATACTCTGCGAATCCAGACAACTGAAATCACTTTTCTTTTATGTTAATTTTAAACAAGATGAATCAGATGTAAATTCGTAGCAGCCATTATCTCTATCGCTGTTTTCAGTGTCTCCTAATTTTGAATTTATAGAACACAAGCTTAATTTTAGATGCCTACATTTATTACTACTGAAGATAGAGTTTCGTGTTCGTAGAAACACGAAACTCTATCTTCAGAAGAAATGACTAGATACCTGCTCATGATATCCTATTTATGCAAATATGACATCCCGTAATCTGTACTGAAATAACGATATCCACACTATACTGCTGATGTCGACAACGTAGCGATAATCTAGCAAATCGGTGTTTGCACGGAATTACCTCCCTTGATTTTGGCCTTATTCAAAAGTTCCTGGATCCATTCTTTTCTATGATGTTTTCATTTCTTTATCTGTCTGGAAATAATTTATATTTCTTTCTTTGTGTCTCGTCTATTTTCCTTTACATTCTTTTATAATCTACTTTGCTCCTACTTTATCTAAGATTTATCAGTTTATCGATCTAGCAATCATGATTTATTTATTTTTGGTTTGATTATGGGAAATAGAGGAAGTCTTTTCTATAAGGAATTGTCCTTTCAATTTTAATTAAGTTGCATTGCATGTGTATTGCTTTTGGCAGAAGTGATTCCTTATATAAAGCTAAAGATATTTATATAACTGGCTCCACACTATCTATCTATCTATCTATCTATCTATCTATCTATCTATCTATCTATCTATCTATCTATCTATCTATCTCAGTCTGTTTATATCATTCTCTCTCTCTCTCTCTCTCTCTCTCTCTATATATATATATATATATATATATATATATATATTCATTCAGAAATATTATTGAAAAGGCTGACAGCAGAGGGAACATCGGCTCGGTTGATGGAGTTGGTTAGGCCTAAAACCCAGAAACAGAAAAGGAGGAGGGGGTTATGAAAGTGGGGAGGGGGTGGCTTTGAAAGAGAGGAAAAAGGATGACAAGAAGGATGAGGTAAGGAGGAGCACTGGGAAACGTGAGGTGGAGGCGGGAAGAAAGCGCTGATGTTGGGTGAGGGAGGGAGGGGAGGGCGGAGGGGGAGGGATTACGCTAGCGATCGATATTCGTGTACCGAAGCAACCGAATGACGCCGAGGGGTGACAGCGTGCATTTCACACACATATTCTCGGCACTGTAGGCAGACACGCGTCCGCACACACACGCACATGCAGAGGCACTCGTATTTATAGACATATAAATGTGTATTTGCGTGCACATATATTGTCGTGCCTCTATTTATTTTCCTATGAACACGCAGACACGATTAGAGGCCCTGTTTGTTAAGGAATTTTATCCGCATTAAGACACTTTGTGTTTTCTAACCACAGCAGAGGCAGCAGCATCAATAATAATAATAATAATAATAATAATAATAATAATAATAATAATAATAATAATAATAATAATACAGAAGAAGCGGTTTATTATAATCATGGATATTTTAAGCAAACGATTCAACCCCAAATATTTTATATGAAATGAATTAAAATTATAATTTAAACTCAGTAAATTTTGTATTAATTTATTTAATCATTATTGTAAAAACGAATGTATATATCGAGTGTAACTCGAGTTTTTATGATTAATTTTTTTAATGCAAAAATAGGGGGTCTGCACTATGCACAGTTAATTTTGTGGGGAGAGGTTATAAATCATGCATTTTCGCTGACCGGTTGCATTATACACGAGTCATTTTTTTCTGGAGGGGTCAAAATTCATGCCAGAAAAACTCCAGGTTCACACTATGCATGAAGTCGACTTATACACACGTATATACTGTAAATTTTATCTCATTTGTTTAATATTATCTAATTGTTATTATCTATTGTCATCTAAACAACTCTGTCCCAAAGTTATCGCAAATAAGCGGCTTCATGCAATACATTCTACTCATGATAGTAATATTACTAACCGGAAATAAATAAAGCAACAATTACTACTACTAGTACTACTCCTCCTCCTACTACTACTACTAATAATAAATCCACTAAAATATAAAATGCTCAATAAACCTCTAAGTAGGCCCTACCATCAACTCAGGTAAAATAATAATAATAATAATAATAATAATAATAATAATAATAATAATAATAATAATAATAATTGCCCTATCCTATACAATTAAGATAGCTTCGGATCTTAATTGATCGGAGGTGTTAATATGAGCATGTTTTGTTTTGGTGAATTTTCAGTACTATAGATTTGCTTGTCAGATACTTGACCCTAATCAGCTGGGACTATCCCAAATGGCTGGCACACTGTGTTTGTGTGTGTGTGCGTGTGGGTGAGTGGGTGTATGTATGGGTGTGGTTGTATGTGCGTGTGCGTGTGCGTGAGTGTGTGTTCTTTTACAAAATTTGGTCATTTTGGAAAGTGTTTCGGGCCAATATTTCACCAGCCCATCATATTTTTCCCGCGCCCTCCCTCTCTCTATCCCCTTCTCTCTCTCTCTCCACACACACACACACACACACACACACACACACACACACACATATATATATATATAAAGAGAAGTAGACATTGAAGTAAAACACCCATTGGCGACAGTCTGTTTCATGCTTAAACACATTCGTCAGACTGTCACCGCTTGGTATTGACCTCAATGTTTACATTTATATTTACATACGCTCTACTCCTCATATTGAGCATTTTAACCATAAATATAGCATACCTTGAATCTATATTTTTATCATATTATATATATATATATATATATATATATATATATATATATATATATATATATATGAGAAATTTCTCAGAGTTAACCTGTAGAAAAAAAGACAATATTTATAAACGCAAAACAATACGAAAACTGTAATATTAGCCGACGCGTTTCGTCTAATGTGGACTTTTTCAAGGCAAAAACGAAATGAATTTATTAAAAGAAAGTAACTATTAGGTTGGTGCAAAAATAATGTCGTTTTCTCACATACGTTACTATGTGAGAAAACGACATTATTTTTGCCCCAACCTAATATTAATAACAACAGAGAATGTCCTTAGCTAAATTCTTCCAGTTACTAAGGGCATATATAACTTTAAACGTTCTTCTTTATTGAATACACATATTTGATTAGACGTTCCATTTATTCATTAAACATTATATTTATTTCTTTTCATGTAACGACCTGAATATTCGAAAAGTTTTATTAAAGAAAATCATGTTCTCCCCGGCAGGATACGAACCTTCGTCCATCTGGGCAGAAAGAATCCGTCGTTTGATTCGAAATGCCTTAACCGACTTGGCCACAAGTGAAAACCTCCACGCAATCAATTCCTCGAAGTTTTCATATCTATTCAGTTTCGTATCCAAACGTAAAGAAAAACATTTCTAAAGTTATTGATTTTATTTATCAATCCGATTATTTTTATTACTTTAAACGTCTACTGACTTGAATATTCGAGAAATCTCATAAAAGAGATTTCTCGAATATTCAGTCCGGTAGACAAAAATATATAAATATACTGTTTAATAAATAAATGGAACGTCTACTTAAATATGAGTATCCACTAAAAATAATATTTAAAGTTATAAAAATCTGGCGGGTTGATAAATGAAATGCATTCACTGAGAAAATTACCACATACACACGCACATACACATGTACATACACACGCACACACACGCACATTTTAACATATAAAATATAACAGACAATGAATGTCGATTATGTTAGATCATGAGCCGTTCTAAACTCCGTATATTTGCTTTAATTTCGGGTGAATATAAAGACAAAAATTGTCCAACATTTCGGATATATTTTATTAAGCTGTTCCTTGATCTAAGCTTTCGGCTCACATGGGCCATCTTCAGAATGGTTATACGAACATTTAAACAAAGATATTCACTATCAAAGATGATATTCTGTTATGTTGACATAGAAGATTTGATATATTTCGCTCTCTCACGTGGTATTTTTCTCGTTCATGCGATTGCACATGCGTACAAACGAGAGTACGCTAGGGATTTAATATATATATATATATATATATATATATATATATATATATATATATATATATATATACATATATATACAGAGAGAGAGAGAGAGAGAGTGAGAGTGATAGATAGATAGATAGATAGATAGAAAAAACAATAACAACACCATTAAATGACATTTCCTTACTTTCCCGCGTCCTCCTTTCCTTACACAGTAAATTTTTATAATATTTTAGATCTTTCTATGATTCAAAATTCAAGTCATCAAATAAAATGATTACACATTCCTTGATAAAGTTCCTCAAGAAACAATACGCTTTGGCATAATAAATACCTCTTTTCTTATATATATATATATATATATATATATATATGACCGCCATGAAAAGACAAAATTTATTTTTTATTACCACTCATGATGATAATAGATAAAAAGTAAGACTGAAAAACAATATAAACACATTCTTACGCAGGTACTCCTTTTTCCCTTAGTGAATCAAAGTGGAACAGAGAACAATATCAGGTAATCAAAGCAATTCGTAATAATAAATCTTTGCTGATTACGAAACCTGACAAAGATTCTGGTCTTCTCAATCTTGATTATCAATATTATGCTAACAAGATGTTGACTATTCTTGGGGATTTCTCTAAATTCGTCCAGTTAGGCCCAATAGATAAATTTGATTCTACATTATCTATTGAGGATAACTTCCAAAAACGTTTAGTAAGTGGGTTAAAAGTGGGAAATTGGCCACTGACATTTCTAAATTAATTTTAATTAGACCCTCGGGGGTTCCATTCGTACCCGTCTCTATGGTTTACCCCAAACTCATAAGGTTAGTGTTCCATTGTGACCTATTCTCTCCATGATAGGGTCTTTCCAATATGGCGTGGCTAAATGGCTTTCCACCATATTACAGCCAGTTTTGGAGCAGTATAACTCTTGCCTGTATGAAAAGACTCGTTCGAATTCTCTCATTTTATGCAGCGTTATTCGTCGATGGATAAATTTATGTGTTCCTACGACATTTCCAGTCTACTTACCTGCGTTCCACTTGCTGAGACTATCGATATATGTGTTGATGCCCTATATCGTAGTCAGTTGTCTCCTCCTGTTATTCCTGAGGACGTTTTCGTCGAACTGATGAAATTTGCCACGATGTCCGTTGAATTTAGTTTCAACAGCGTCATGTATAGGCAAGTTGATGGTGTTTCGATGGGTTCCCCCTTGCGACCCATTTTAGCAAACATCTTGTAAAAACCTAATAAACCTGATGTTTACTTCCGTTACGTTAATGACACCTTTTGTCTTTTTGATAACGAGATTGAAGCGGACCATTTTCTTTCGTCCCTTAATAATATGCACCCAGCTTTAAAATTTACACAAGAAAAAGAAATTGATTCTTCTCTTCCCTTTCTGGATGTTTTGGTTAACAGATCTTCTTCGGGTTTTGTTATATTTGTTTATCGTAAACCGACATTTACTGGTTTATATACCCATTGGGATTCTTTTTGTCTCGTAAAACGTAAAATTAATTTAATTAAAACTCTTACCCATAGGGCTTTAATGATCTGTTCTAAGATTAAGTTGGATGATGAACTCACCACTACTCTCTGCAACAATGCTTATCCGTTGGGCATTGTTCAATCAATAATTAAGAATAAAATTTCTGAATTCAATAAAGTTAAACCTGCTATAGTACAAAGATGTCCTGTGTACCTACGCCTTCCTTGGCTGGGTAATATCAGTGATAAATATGCTAGACAGGTTTCCGTAACAGTTCGACATTGTTACTTTGCTGCTAACACTCGTATTGTTTTCTCTGCCAATCCTGTCCATACGGAAGGACGTTTTGCCTTCACATCATAATAATTCTTTAATTTATTCCTTTAAATGTAGTTGTGCTTCGCGCTACGTAGGGAGAACGACTCAAAGGCTGGATGTCAGAAACAAAGCAACACGTTCCAACGAAAATCCGCATTCTTAAGTACACTCCTTCAGACATTCTGACCAATACATATGTGTCTTCATCGCTGAGCATCAAATAACCATAATTGTGCTACTAATTTCAGTGTGGACTCATTTACCATTCTTAGCAAATCCCACTCGAATTACCACTTAAGAAGTGTTGGAGGCACTTTATTTTAACTTTGAAACCCTCTCTGTGTAAACAGAAGGATTTCAAACTGAGCCTCCAACTAATTTCCATCTAAGCACCCACCCCCAATACATATTGTCCATCTCTTTTTAGTTATAATTCTATTATAATTTATTACCCTCGATTTAGCTCTGTTGAGCGAGGTTCGAAACCGCTTTGCTAGATCGTTTTTCATTTTTACTTTTCATCTATTATCATCATGAGTAGTAATAAAAATAAAATCTGTCTTTTCATGGCGGCCATAAAATTTTGTACCACAAATCATATCTTTATATATATATATATATATATATAGATAGATAGATAGATAGATAGATATAGTGTGTGTTGGATAAATTGTCGTCTAAATGACGCAAAGATGAAAGTAACACTGACATCTCATTTTAACAGATATATTTACCAAAATTACACAAAAGTATCTTGAAATACTAAAGTGTAAATTTATTCAATAAAATCGCCATTGGCTTCAGCCACGGCCTCCAGACGACTTCGGCATCTCCTGCAATTCTTCTGGGCGGTTTCCTTGTTTAAGTTGGTCAATGCTGCCATAATCCTTGTCTTCAGTTCATCTTCGGTGTTACGAGGAGTTTTGTTGGTCTCTCGCTCAACTTCGCCCCACATATAATAATCAAGGGGGTGCAAACAGGGGAGTTAGGTCGCAGAAATTGTCTGACAGCCATGACTGGGTTCTTCTGCTTTTGTGACATAGTGCAGACAGAGTTTCCAGCAGCCACCCAGGGCAGCACTATCTCCTCAAGGTATATGGCATAGGCCTCCGTGTTGAGTCTGAGGTTCTGTAGGAAGATGAATAGAGGTATAACATCGCCATCACTAGTAATCACTCCAAATACTTGCGTAACCACCATTAAACTCATCCAACTCTTTCCGAATCCTCTGAACTGCCCTCAGATTGACACCCAAATCCTGAAATCTTCATATTGGAGCTTCCGGCGCGAATGCCTCGCAGTACAACGTACCGTTTCCAAATTTCTGGTGGCGTGAATTGCATCATGGTGTTCATATTCTCATAGACAGTGCTCAACTGATCTTACTATACTGTGCAGTCGACATAATTAAAAACAAACGAGCATGCACGAGATTAAAAATATAAAATGGCGTCAATTTACCCATCGCAACTTGTATTCATTTAAAAAAAGTTTTGTTAAATTTGACAAAGTTCGTTTGTTTAATTTTTATAGTATTTTTACAATTTTTGAATAAGTTGTGTATCAAAATGAAAATTATGGGAGAATTGTGCAAATAGACAACAACGTATTAAAAATTAAACAGAATGTCGCCATTGGTTGATTTTAACAAATCTTCTGCCTTTTTGGTTTGGTTTGGTTTGGTTTATTTTGTTTTACGGTATATCAACCTCAATGGGTTATTTAATGCCGATAAAAAATTTTATTGCTGGTAATATTTTGTTTTGTCAAAAACCTGTTTCTGGTAATATTTTTCCTTCAAAATTGTATTGCTGGTAATAATTTTTTTCAAAAAAGTATTGCTGGTAATAGTTGACTATTTTCCCATAGGTGGGACCCTAAGAGGTGTTACCACCCCGGGTCAGGGTGAACCTGGGAACACCAGCAATTAAGAGGTGATTCCAGGCTTCTCAAAACGTCCTGATCAGAGGCCTTGCTGCTGGACGTAGTTTATCGTCTTACCCAGAACGTGAATGTAGCCCGCCTTTTTGGATCCTGTTTTTTATCATCCTTTCTACTATATGAGATTTTATCAGTTTCTTTCCCTCTCAGTAACGCTTTGCGTCTTAATGGCTTTATCGCCTTGCTTGCAGGTGAAATGATTAAATATATATATATATATATATATATATATATATATATATATATATATATAGATATATATATATATATATATATAATCGCACATTGAGTGCTGATGTTTATAAAGTTCGTGCCATTTATCACATTCTGCTCTCTCTCTCCCTCTTTCTCTTTATATATATATATATATATATATATATATATATATATATATATATATATATATATACCGCAAACACTCCTCGTCACCAAAAACAAAAAGTGTTTTTTTCTAATCTTGCAAAGTCGCGTATTTTTCTCTAATAATTTAAACTGAAGCCGAGATATTTCAAGTCTCATCTGTCGAGTCGGCAATTGGCTTTCGGGCGATTCCAAATTTATGCTTTTAAGATCTTCGCTGCTCAAGAACACAAATATCACAGGAAGATTCTTGAAAAGTACTTGAAATGTCCACTTCTTCAATTTTTTAAGAGAATATTTTTTTGTGCTGCCTTCGGAGAGGGACATAAGAAAATGAAAAACAAGTGATTATTTTCTTTTAAAGCTGATGAGACTGTTTTAAAATGGACTTTTTGATTGGATCACAGGCCTCGGGGTCTACAACAGTTAACTGAACTGAAAAAGATAGATAGATAGATAGATAGATAGATAGATAGGATACTCTTATATACATAGCAAATGGATTATAAATATAATTATATATATATATATATATATATATATATATATATATATATATATATATATATATGTATGTGTGTGTGTATACGAGGAGGTGCTGTAAAGTTCTTAAAACTTATGTTTGGCCATTGGTTCTCTTTTCAGTGCTTATATTAATATTAATGTTTCAATCTGATATGGCCGTATGCAGATAGATAGATAGATAGATATGAGCAGACTGAAATAGATAAATTGATATGCACAGACCAAGATAGATAGATAGATAGCAGACGGACAGATTTTTTTTGTCACATGGTCATGTTTTTATGTTGTAGGCTATTTATATTCTGTTCTAATGTTCCTCTTTGGCCAGCGTGCCCTGACGATACGCGTAGGTAAAACCTAGGTAGGTTTGCCTGGCTCTTTAGGTTCATAGATAGATAGATAGATAGATAGATGACAGAAAAGAGAGAAGAAAGACAAGAAAAAGAAAGGAAAACACAGTGAAACAAAGTAAATAGGAGGAAGATGATATTTTCGATTAAGAGTGACATAGAAAGAGATAAGGAACAATAAGAGAACAAGACATAAATATACAGGGACGATAGAATCTCACCACCCATGGAATCACTAACCGCGATTTCACTTATTCGCGGTCTCATTTATCCGCGGTTTCACTTATTTGCGGTTGGTCAAAGCAGCAAAAAGTTAAGTTTTCAAAATATATTTCACATGAGTAAAATCGAGAAGTATAAACAGTCAATTGCTGTTACTCCCTGACGGTGTCATTCCCGGGAGGGGGGGGGTCCGTCAACGAAACTCCGGAGTCGAGATGATGAAGGTAGCATCAATCAGTTAAGTGATAAACCTTTTACTTGTATTAATTCTCTCTCTCTCTCTTTCTTTCTCTCTCTCTCTCTCTCTCTCTCTCTCTCTCTATATATATATATATATATATAGGGTGATTGAAAAATAACTCCCTATTTTATGTATGAGTGCTCAGCCAGGAGTCCTAACACCCTATCATTTTTTTCTTTGTCGTTGGTTAAAGGAGCAAGTCTACTATACCAAAGCAAGACTTTGGAAGAACTTTGGCGAACACAAGAAGTTATGCCTTCTATACCACAAGAGTTCCTGGAGAAATCAGAAGGCGCGATTCTTGGGCAGCCCGAGAAGTTGGTAGCGAAATCTGGTGCCCGTTTTAAATAAAACCTCATGGTAAACACTTTCCTTTCACATCCATTTCTTGTAAAAATTATAGTTAATAAATAAATTAGAAACATTTTAAAATAGGGAGTTACTTTTCATCCCCCTTTGTATATATATATATATATATATATATATATATATATATATATATATATATATATGAAAGTGGACATTAAGGCCAAACACCAGCGGCGACAGTTTGTTTTATGCTTAAACTTGGTCGTCAAGCCATATATATTTACATACGCTTTTATCCCTGAGCACGTTAACTCATAAATATAGCATACCTTAAAACTATATTATTTTATATTTATTACATAGAATATTGTTTTATTACCACCAGCGATAACTGTACGCTATTTCCGTATGACGTGTTTCGTCATTTAGGACTTCATCGTACTATATATATTTACGTTGGTACGACTACGCATGCGCACTAAGGAAAGAGGGACACTGAGAATTTTAAATTAAATTTGATTTCATATATGTTTTGGTTACATAATCTAGCCGATTTCATTCAGATTATTTTTGCTTATATTTTCATCAGATGAATATGTTTAGAATGTGGTTTAATCGCTAGATCATCCACATTAAATTTGCATCCGGGTTCTTGCAACGTTTACCTTTCTTGGTAGACCTTCTATGATGATTTACATTCTCCAAGGATTCCTGCTTTTAATTATTAAAAGAAATTTTGCAATTAAAATTTAATTTTTCGAAATTTCATAAAATTAAGTAAGTCGGGGGAACATATGTAAAAAACAAAAACTTACCAATATTTTCTAAAAAAAACAAAAATTTTAAATAATTCATTTGTGAATAAGTCCTGAAAGTTTCATTAAAATCCGATAATTATTTGATTTTTGTAAGAATTTCCAAATCAATTTTCTTGTCACCGGAAAAAAGACGTTAAAACATAAGCGTAAATATTACGTCGACCGTTAGCGCCAGAAAAAAAAAAAAAAAAAAAAAAAAGCAAAAAAAAAAAAAAGAGCAAAAAAAAAAAAAAGCAAAAAAAAAAAAAAAAGATTTTTAACCAAAATTTCGAACGTACTAGAAAGGATTTAAAAATTTAAAAATGCCTTGGTCTTTCATCTAACAGAGCATTTTGATGATAAAACATTGTTTTTTTTTAAGTCTTTTTTTTTCCCATCATGCTATGCTGTTTTTTTTTTGTTTTTTTTCAGTGTTTTAGTGGAGGTACTTATAGATTCTATTTTCACAATGTGGTATATTTAATGACTAAAGTGATGGAAACATGGAACGGTTTATGTGAGAGAGAAAAGAAAAAATTGAAAACGGAAAAAAAATTCGCCGAAGTGAAAATATGTTATAAATTGTTATTGAGAGTCAGCGAGGCCGAGATGAATATAGAGACGAATAACAAAACGCACACCGGTGTGATTGACTCAAGAGAAATGTTCTAGAAAGCAGAAAAGATCTTATTCGATCGAGAAATTCTGCTATAATAAAACGAGAGGTGAGTTTGCTGTCGGCGGAACGGTAAGCGAAGAGGGAAGGATCGCTGTGACATTTTGGTCGATATAAAATAGCTGAACACAAGCGAGGACATTTGTGTAGGCGAACAGATATAGGGATACCCGCAAATACAGGCACAGGCGCTCACACATTCACAACAAACAAGCCAGTTATGCATATATACGATAAAGATGGAGATATACAGACTTCTACATCTGCCTGAATATGTTCGTATCTATCTACACCTGCTCATATCTATCTATCTATCTATCTATCTATCTATCTATCTATCTATCTCAATCTGCTTATATATATATCTGTCTGTCTGTCTGTTTGTCTGTCTGCCTCTAAGTTTATTCATATCTATCTATCTATCTATCTATCTATCTCAATCTGCTTATATATATATCTGTCTGTCTGTCTGTTTGTCTGTCTGCCTCTAAGTTTATTCATATCTATCTATCTATCTATCTATCTATCTATCTATCTATCTATCTAGTTAAGTAGGAATCTGTATATCGTCATAATTATGAACTCAAAACATATGTACTTCATTAAAATCACAAGAATTTTATTAACATGGCTAATAATATCTTTTTGTAAATTATGCAAAAGTCTGATTTTAGCAATTATATTTAAATAATATATGATGATTAATGTTGTCTTCCTCTCTCTCTCCGTGTGAAGCCCTTTCATGATATTGGCGTCCATAGCTCTCCACCGCATCCTGTTCTTTGTTGCTCTCATCAGGGCATTCCCCGCTGTCTTGTTCTCCCATTCATTTGCGCACACTTAGGCTATTTTTTTGTCGCTTGCCTTCAATGTACCTTATGAGTGTTAAATTTTTTAAGCTTTCCTTCTTCATTATATTTTCAAAAAATGTCAGCTTTCTCTATTTCTTTTTTTTTATTGTTAGTAATAATTTATTTGTAGATTTTATTCTCCTTAAAATTTTTCACTTGCCACAGGCTTTGTACGTGATGTTTTTTGGTACCTTCAAAAATTGTCGCTTGAAGGTTTTACAAAATTTACCGTATATTTCTGCTTATAAGATGACCGTTAAATTCCCCAAATCACCATTAAAAATGGGGATCATCTTATACTACAATTCTAAAAAAATAAACCTTATATTCTAAGTGATATTTATTGGTAGCCTAACCTCGATCTCAGTACGCTAACCAATAACGCTGACGAAAAGATTCACATTATCAAATAAACTGATAATAAAAGTAATAAAACCATTTCTACCTTATATATTACTGGCATAACTTTTTAATAAATTGCCTAATATTAATTCTATATCAATGAAATCAACTTGTGTCCATGCAAGCTCAGTTGTTATGATTGCATTCAAAGCAATGGAATGTACTATTATCGTACATTATTGTACTCTAATTAGCAGTATTTTGTGATTGTTGTTGATGAAGTATAAGTAAATGGCCATTAGTACACCGGGCTGTTTGTGTCTGCTTAGATATAGAAGAAGAAAAAGAATCTGTATTCACAAGAGATGAAACAAACAAAACATTGGTTTCCTTTTTAGGGGACATGTGTAGGAAAACATGATATAGAATCGGTTTTGTGATTTCGTTTATTTTGAATTTTTAAGGATAAAGTAAGTAGTTGCCCTATACTACAGGTATAGGCTAAATTCATGAAAATTTGCTATATTTTTTTACATTGTTTTATGAAAAGGTCGCCTTATACACGGAAACTTATGATAAATGTTTTAATTTTTTAATATTTCCGATATTTTCTTGTTTTGCATTTCAGAAAAAATATAAAAAAAGAAAATGAACAGGCGAAAATCAGATTCAGAATATGAAGTGTGGCGCTGTGATTGAATATTTGCCTCTTGAATAGATAGCTAGCAAAATGTCAAGTATGAATTCTGTCCTTAACGACAGAATTCATGCTTGACATTGTCGGGAAAAGAGATTCTTTGAAGACGAAACCCGGTCAGAACGACCTGTGGAAGCAAACTTTGTTGAAAAATAAAAGGATTTCTTTAAAATAAAAGCAAACAAAACAAAAGTATTCTTTTTTTTTTTCTCTTTCTGCTTAATGTCTGCTGTAGGATTCATATATAATCCTCCATATTTAATTTGTTTGAAGCACTGGTCAGAAAGGAGTGTTGCATGATGTAAAACACGTGATAGTGTCAAGTAAGAAGACAACGGATGTAAAAGAATTTCCCAAACCAACGGCGTGTAGAATAACTTCCTAAACCAGCCCTATATAGTAAGACTTCCTATACCAGCCGTATGTAGAAATTCTTATATCGGCCGCATTTGTATTTGCTTTGTCTCATTCGCATATCTTAACTAAAAATGATCTTTCCCACGTTAATCATGATAAACAGGTGATATTCTTTTTACATTTCTATCAATGAGGGATTGATTTTTCTAATTTCTACCTTTTCCTAAGGCTTCTAAACAATGTACTACAGTTAAATGATAGCACAAACAATAAGTTATTTGGTAAATTTCTATAGCACTTCTAAGATTTTTCTAACATGCTTTTTGCATCAATCTAGGAAAAATCTAACAAAGGATCAATAAATGCCTGAAATCAAAATAAATTTCCATCAAAAACATCCTTTCCATTAATGATGTAAACTCAGATCTGGTGCGTACTACCACCGAGCTTACGACCGGGAGGCTCAAGCGTGATTGTGAGCCCCGGGCAGTGCTTTTGTGACCCTTGCTTTTTTCTACCTACATTTATATATGCTACAAATGAAACTAAGAACAACTGACTATTGAAAGATGAAAGATTTTCGTGGATTTGGATGTCATTTTGGGGCCATTTTTTGTTCAAATCCGTGAATTTGTTTTGCTCATGAATCTCGAAAAAAACGTATAAAATCAGTTTTTGTTTTATTCATAGGGTTGAATACGTTAAATTTATTTAACAAGAAAAATCTCAAGTTGATGTTAAAAATTGCCGTAAAAAAATTGATTTAAGATGGAATGATTTATTATGACAATTTGTATTTACTTACATTCTATTTATTTTCAATTTTTCTAGTTGAATTGTTCACCTATATTGACTATAATCCATTATTGTACAATAAAATTTGTATCTTATATGAATACTACCTTATTAAAATCTAGCAGTAGTGAAGTGGGGACCGTATCATAGATTCAATATAGTGAATAACATCCTTGCACCGGCCAAGTACCGACCAATTCAATAAAAGGTATATTAATTTATTTTAATGTGTTTATTATAACCTATATTATTTTCTCATTATTATTATTATTATTATTATTATTATTATTATTATTATTATTATTATTATTATTGTTGTTGTTGTTTCCTTTGGTTTCTGTTGTCTTCACATTTTCTTTCTTGTCCCAACCAGAGACCTAAGAAATGGCTTTATAATATTTTCCACGTATGATTTAAAAAAAAATTTAAATCCTAAGATCACACACATTTTACATAGATAAAGCTAACACCGTGCAACCTGATACGAGATGGTCAATCGTTTCTGGATATTTATCACAAAATCTGCATTTTGGACTAACACAATTTTTCAGTATGTGTGCTTGGTAATTTCTAGTTAGCAAGCATTGGTCCTGTGCAGCAAGAATAAAACTTTTAACTCTGCACTACGTAACCCTTGATGAGTATGAGGTTTGTCTACATCAGCTTGTTTGGTACGGGCAGAGTATTGACTATGATGAGTCTTATCTTGTCAACTTTTTTGCATTTGGTACATTGCATTTGCATTTGTTTTCTTTTTTAGGTTCTTTGCCGCTGCACTAGGTGTATTGTGGTTTTATTATTATTATTATTATTATTATTATTATTATTATTATTATTATTATTATTATTATATTTCGATTTCTGCTATAGTCACACTACCTACCAAGACTGTGAGAAAATTTAAGGCAGGTACTGGTGTGTTGTTATGGCTACATTTCATGATTTGTATTTCCAACTCCAATAACATCACTAGCGTTACATGGACAAAGTTCTTCCTAGTATGTGGGCTATACTTATCAAGACGATTTAAGACTTAAGCTGGGATTTCCAGTGATTTTTTCAATATGTTGTTGTGTTCCTTTTTTATCATTCCAAGCGCACCTACTCTGACTGGTACTATTCTTGTTTTCAATTTCCACATTTTTCTATTTCGATTTCCAGGTCTTTATACTTCGACAGTTTTCCAAATTCCTTCGTTGCTATGTTACAGTTCGCTGGGCAAGCCATATCAATTAGTAGGCTAGTTTTTTTTTTTTTTTTTTTTCGGTTTTTAACAATTATGTCCAGCCTATTTGCTTCAATCTTCCTGTCTGTAAAGGTAAGGTAGAATCCCATAGAATTGTGATATCTTCTATTTCTGTAATCAGGTCTGGGTGATGTTCATACCAGTTTCTTGTAGTTTCTTTCCAATAAGCGTTTGCATATTTTCCAGTACAGATATTGACCGACTCTGTCATGTCGAGTTTTATATTCAATAGACGCTAACACTGTTCAACCTGATATAAGATGGTCAGTTGTTTCACAGAACGTGCATTTGGGGCCAACACAATTTTTCAGTATGTCTGCTTGGTAATTTCTAGTTAGCAAGCATTGGTCCTTTGCAGCCAGAATAAAACTTTCCGCTTTTAATCCTGCATTACATATTATTATTATTATTAATATTATATTTCGATTTTTGCTATGGTCACATTGCCTACCAAGTCTACGACAAGACCTAAGGTAGGTAGTGGTATGTTGTTATAGCGACATTAGATGATTTGTTTTTCCAACTCACTAGCGTTATATGAACAAAGTTCTTCTTAGTCTGTGGGCTGTACTTATCAAGACAATCATTATTATTATTATTATTATTATTATTATTATTATTATTATTATTATTCGAACAAACCCGTCAAGAACAGAAAGAGAAATGAAAATTGAAGACGTAAGAGCAAAATTCCGAGAAGCAATATTGAAGGAAAGGGGTAAATAAATTTCTACCCTTAAATAAAAATAATTAATATTGATATGCCGGGAAGTGGGGCGGATCCATGAAAGATCTTGGGTTCCAGGAAAGGGTCGAGGTTATAAAAAGATTGGGGGCCTCCGATTTAATTCATTTAATGCATATGAATTTTGGAAAAGATCAGATTCGAGAAATTCTAAGACGAGATACATACCATCATTCCACTGAGAGGTGACAGCACCTGCTAATAGACATTTTTGTTTGTAATAATTCACATTTAATAATGATTGTTACAAACAAAAAATGCATATGCATATAAATTACTTATTTCTTCCTGAAATGACAACATCACACACCTTGAATTGAGATTCGGAATTTCGATCCAGAGAAAATCAGGATCTTTTCTGTTAATTCACCCCAAAATAATAATAATAATAATAATAATAATAATAATAATAATAATAATAATAATAATATATATATATATATATATATATATATATATATATATATATTACTAAAATTAACACCAAATTTTACCAGATCGAGACCCTTTCATTGGGTTGACATATGCAAACTCCCCAAATATGAGTGACACGGATGTGTTATTTCTACGTTCGCGTTCACCCCGATAAACAAGCCAAAAACAGATTTAATTTTTTTTTTAATTCTGAAAAATGTCTTAAAAATACTTCAAATATAATCCGCACTTATAAAATGTGAATAAATCCCTGATTTTTGGTAATTTTTCCTTTGGAGGGTTGGATTTGTTGCGAAGCTAAAAAAATTTTTATTTAAAATTATAATTTCGAAAGAGTGTAAAGATTTGATAAAATATCAACAAAATTTGATTTAAAATTCATAATTTATTAGAGTGAATGAATATTTCCAATAAGTAACTTTACATTCTTTCGTCGGAGCAGGTTTCTCATTGGCGGCAAACCCCCGTTTCCCTTCTTATCGCTGCAGCCCTCGGTGTAAATCGCGTCTCCAGCGTGAGCGATCGTTGGCGACGTCTTCCCACGTCTCGATGTCCATCGGACTCATGTTACTTTTGTAGACGTCCTTGAAGCGAACATGAGGTCGCTCTAGTGCTTTATTGCCGAACAAGTGTTGATTTAATCACTGAATAAGGTAATAGCTATCGCTATTTTCGGATTCAAACTATCTGTATAAGACAAATGATAATCGGGAAAAAATATCGATTTATATATCGAAAATAATGGCTATTATTTTACTCTATGCAAGACAACTTTTTGTTTCAAAATCGGGTGGGGGTAAAATTTTGTATGCGTAGTAGATAGATATGATCAGATTCATATATATATATATATATATATATATATATATATATATATAGATAGATAGATAGATAGATAGATAGATAATACGTAGTGACAGATACATGGTGACAGATTTCTCTATTAATAGAGTCATAGCTTCATATCTGATTCTATTAATAGAGAAATGAAGCAATGCACAAGTCTGACCTACAAGATAGTTATGTAACAGCTATAACTACGATGGATATTTTTTAATCAATTCACCCCAATCAAAGCGATAATGCCACTAAGATGCAAGGAGCTACAGGGAGTGAAAGAGAATAAGAAGACATTAGAGGGAACCGGAAACCCAATACTAAACAGGAAACAGGGGATAAACCTCTAAGTTCAAAATACTGGACGATAGACGAAACTATCTACTGATATTAAGGAAAAATAAAGAAAGAAAGACGGAGGCGGCTACCATAAATACTATCAACACGGGAAATCGTAGAGCCGAGTTCAAATTCTGGGCTAGTCTATTGCGTTCAGTTTCGTCACAAATGCCCATGAATCCATCTCTTCTCCTCCTCCAGCTATGGGTTAAATAGCAAAGCAGACTGAACTCTCTAGCCTTGGATGTCAACATGTTTAAGAGAAGAAAAACTCTGAATACGAAACCCTGGGGAAGGCAAAGATCTTTATCAAGAATGCATGGTAATTCATAAATAATAAGAAGAATGTGTGGAGAGCCACGATCTTCTACATCATCAACAGACATAGTATTTTAAAAAAATAATCATCAGTTGTTAGTTAATGGAGAATAAAATTAATTGAAAAAAAGAGGAGAGGTTAAACGGAAAATAGGAAAAAAAGATGATTTTGTAATATTTTCATATTTAGTTTTGCTTACGATCGGAATGAGTTTTTTTTGTTTTTGTTTTGATTGATAAAGAAAAAAAGTAATTCATTTTTTACTGAAATGTTTCAGATGAATAATTATTATTATTATTACGTATAGAATTATTCGAACGTCTTTTAATCATGCGTTTTGGTTGTTGTACTCCATAGACTTGGCATTCCCCTTTTTTCTTTACGAATCGGTTTTTACATCACATATTTTTAGGAATGGATTTTACATGATATTTTTCAGGAATGGCTTTTACATCCCATTTTTAAGAAAAGGTTTGGTATCCCATTTTCTATCGTCTGGGATCCGATTCTCTCTTTTTCATATATATCGTTAAATTTTTGTTAATCTATATAAAGGCCCGTTTTATTTAAGAACAGGAATTGTGTAATTTTAATAAACTGTTCACGTGAACATTTGAAAACTCTTTTGCATCCCGGCGTTAATCAGGTTTACGTCGTATTCGGTAAATTTCAAACCAAACTCTTTATTCAATCCCCGAGTGTAAATAGTTCTTATTCCGCTGTTATTAATTACAGATTAATCAATTCTTCTTTCTCGACTCGGCCTTCTGCTTTTTCCACAGAACCGAATTACAGTACTTCATCGATTATCTGGACACATTTTGACAGGGGGTGAAAAAAATGCGTTAACATTTTTCATTTTCAAGCGCTTTGTTCAAGGTTTGTGTCCAGTTTAATTTTGATGGAAAAGTACGTCATTTTTGTTTCCGGTTGGCCTCGTGTTCTGCCGCTGACTCTCGAAGCCGATGTATTTCTAAGGGTAGCTTCCGGTTGAAAGCGCAAAGAACTTCAACATTTGTCAAACATAATCATTACTTTGGTTTTTGAAATTGTCTATTGAGTCTGTTGAACATAGACAATATCATTATCATCCCACTCCTCTTCAACATCATATGTTCTTTGTATGAAAACAGCGAGGGAATAAACAAGAATTAATTCAACTGATTTTATCATCCTTTTTATCAAACGTTGAGTTTCGTTTTCTAAATTCCCAAAACGCTTGTCTGAGATTAAATTTTAGAATACGTTTAGTTCAGATAATTAAAAAAATGATCGGTTGATTTCAGATTTTCTCTTCATTTCTCGTTCGAACAATCAAAGTCCGGATATTCGAGCAACGAATAATCGTACAAGTACTGTAGTTTCCTGCCAGAAGTCTTCATTACCAGGTAAAGCTGCATACGCTTACCTAACGCTCCGATCAGTGTATAATAATTTAATTTTGCCGAGGTTCGTTTTACGCGTACGTTTACACCTTCCATGTTTTTACAATCTGAAATAACTCTAAAATGTTGATAATTATACATTTACTTGAAAATCGCTTTTCAGAAATATAGACAAGGGAGATAACTGAAACAAATTGAATCAAGCGGTGATTCAATGTAAACAAGTTTATACGATAAAAAAAGTTATGGTTTGACACGGTAGGAGCAGCGATTATCTGTGTGATTTTTTTCATTTTAGCCCCACGAAGATGATTTTTGATCGGCATAGACAACAAAAACATTTCATATTCGAAATATCAATAAACAACTTTATCGAATGATCCACGACTTATTTCCAAGTTAATTGGAATTGTAGAAAAAGTCATAATCAGTGACGGTTGGAGTTTAAACGTATCGACTACATCTCCAGAATTAGAATAAAAACGTACATCTATATCACATCTATATCACATCTATATTAAAATCTATATAGCATATTGCATCTATATTAACATCTATATTACATTTATATTACAATGGTCTTCTTATTTGATGTGCTGTGTTTTTCTGTTACACAACAAAAACAAACACATCGTAAGGTTATTTTGTTAAAATACACTAACTTGACAAATAAATCGATTTCAAGTTCAATTTGTAATTTAATAATACAGAATGTTCGGGCTAAATCTGACAGAGTTTAATGTTTTTATTTTTTGAAATTGGTTTGGAAAATCTGTAAATTATGAAAGCTAGTCACTACAGTGTGAGAGGTGTCAAAATTAATTGACATCGACAAGTGGAAGCCACCTGAATATTGGGAAAGGTTAACCTGCATCATAACTCGTGCTGGGCATAAAAAATACTGCAATCATGTCAGCGGTGAAAACAATAAGACGTGAAATGGAGAGTGAGCAACGGAGACACCGAGGCCGTGGCTTGTAGGAAAGAACACAACAGATGTTCTGATTGCTTCACTACACTAGAATTCATCCAGCAACTACGGGAGAAAGTGATGGAAGCACTAGGCAAAGAAATGCGGGCTTTGGCGCAGGAAATGTGTGTTGCAATTTTCACCATGAGCCTGGCCTTGAATGAGGACCTCCGCTACCAGTCAGACAAGAGGTATAAAGGTCAATTTCTTACCAGAAAAAAACAGAAAACCGTCTGACAAAGGCAAAGAAACTCGTGAACAAGGTGTAACATCCTGTTGAACCAGAGACAATCTGGTGAAAAGAATTTTGATCAGGACCTGCTGAACTACACCCAGAACAACAGATAGCTTCTCTGCAATCCATATGACGTTCCTCGTGTCATGAAAACCAAGTTTTCCCAAAGTGTGATGGTTTTTGGGTGTGTCACCTGTGAGGGTGATGTCATGCCACCTTACATCTTTGAACAGGGTCTCAAGCTCAATTCGGATGGCTAAGTGTAGTTATTGAACACCGTGGTCAAGCCTTGGTTAGAGAGCGTTGCTGCTGGAAGGCCATATGTGTGTCAGCAAGATTCAGTTTCGTGACACACCACCAGGGAGAGTCAGAAGTGGTTGTCAGATAATTTTTACGACTTCACCAACCCCAACGTCTGGCCCTCCTAACTCTCCTTATTGTATTCCCATGGATTACTATGTGTGGGGCGTGGTTTTTGAAAAACACCAACCGCTCTGCCTGTAACTTCAAGGGCCAGCTGATCGATAGAATTAAGGAGGCATTTGAGACTCTCTCTCAAGAGACATCGTGAAGGCTGCATGTGCCAGATTCTGGAGTCGAATCGTGGAAGATGATGAAGGTGGCTTCTTTCAGTGAATTCTCTTTTCATTATTATAATCTGAATGCCGCTTTTTAACTTTTACAATAAATTGATAAAGATATTTACTTTGTTTTCCTTAAAAGAAAAGTCAATTTTAGCCCAAACACCGTGTAAATGTGGGACAATGTTCACACTCAACCTAATAATAATGTTTTGGTTTTTGTGTTAGAAAAGCTGAAAAGAAAATCCTATCAATATTGAAAGAAGAGAAATTTAAAAAATATTGCCGTTTTAAATAATCACACCTGAGTAATAAAATTAAGAAAAAAAAAAAAAAAAAAATAGCGATATTTTTATTACATCATGGCATCTGAACTGACGAGCTTTTTTCCCCCTGGTACTCCGACAATATGAATTCAAGCGTGCTACTAGATTGGCATGTAAGTCCCACCATTTTACTGTTGAATAGTTAAATGTAACCACCACTTCTACTCCAATGGTTTCTTTTCTCGTACTTCCTGCCTGTGGAACTCCCTTCCGTTTACTTGCTTCCCTGATAACTACAATCTTCAAAAGTTTAAATGCAACGTCAATCGCTAACTTCTTGAATTTCGTTCACCATTTATCCTTTTCTCATCCCCGTCTACCCACTATTTTTTCTCTCACTTTCACTCTCTGTATTTACAAAATAAATTTATCATTATTTTATATGAAAATTATTTATTTTTTCTTTTCCCCTTCCAACGTGAATAGTTCTACACTTTATTAAACAAAATCAATTTTTCTAACTTGTAAGTGTATATGTTGAAGAATTATTTATTATTAGATTCCTGCAGATTAGAGATTAGTAGAAGTACAAGCAAAGCTAACTTTAACCTTTTGAACCCAAGCAACCGGTATATGGACCGGAGTCATGAACACCAGAGGTTGACAGTGGAGAGTAGGAAAACCGTACTCATCAGTGGGGTCGGGGTTCAAAGGGTTGGAATAGTTGGAATTTGGTTAATTACAAAGTACTTTCCCTTATTTATTTAGAAATCATCATAAATTCTATAAATAGAAATTAACTTTACATCGAACTCAAGGCCTGTTTTTTGTTGCTATAAAAATGAAATGTAATTACAAGTAAAATTCATAATCTTAAACTTGTGTTTATTTTAGAAAAAAATGAAAAATTGTCACAAGTTGATTTCATCCTTTAGAAACAAATATTTAACTAAGCCAGTGGTTCTAAATGGTGTGTCACGGCTCATAGGTGCGGCAGAAGAGGATAACAGGTGAGGCGGAATGATTGAAACATTTAGAATCAGTTTTAAACAATTCATATCCCAAAAATAAATATGATTTTAAAATTTAAAATATTATTACGAATTACTTGTATTTGCATGCGTAAATAGATACAAATTATTATTGACTGATTTTATCATTCTGATATTTTTGCATTATATCAAGTATTGAAGATATAGTAACTATGGTCTGCAAATTAGAGGAGAGAGTTATCAATGATAATGTTCTGACTTTGAATCCGCGGTTATCTCCTTTTAAACCTCTCTCTTTTTTTATTTTTAAATAAATTTGAGCAAATTTTTATTCCGAAAATGCGGCCCAGAGAAAAAAGTTTGGGAATCACTGAACAAAACTTAAGCCAAAACATATCTTTCCATATATATATATATATATATATATATATATATATGGAAAACTAGAAGACCATGTCTTGCCAGTGAAAAAGTGACTGAAGTCAAGATGCCGGATCAAGATCGATTCCATTAGAGACATTTCTTTGAATTAAGTCAAGAATCTTGAGATATACAGCAAGAGGACCAGATCAGATATGGCAACAGTATTCAATGCACAGGCTAATGATAGATTTATAAATGTGCATGAAGGATTCTTACGAGAAGAATTCGATGGTACGGGACATTGAACCAACTTTCTTATCAGTAGGGCTCGCAGTTGATTCGATATAATCACTTATATTTTACATTAAGCATTAAGAATATAGTAACTAGCGTCCGCAAATTGGAGGAGAGAGTTATCAATGATAATGTTCTGACTTCGAATCCGCGGTTATCTCCCTTTAATCCTCTCTCTCTCTCTCTCTCTCTCTCTTTTTATCACATAAAATTTGGTGAGGTGCGAGCAAATTTTCATTCCAAAAATGCAGCCCAGAAAAAAATGGGAATCACTGAACTAAGCTGAAGTAAAAATATATCTGACACACACACACACACACACACACACACACACACACACACACACACACACACACACACACACACACACATATATGTATGTGTATATATATATATATATATATATATATATATATATATGGAAAACTAGAAGACCAATACATTGATGGAAGGGTTGAAAGTAGGGACAAACAATAGTTCTTGTATTTTTTCCACAACATTTTTCGCCCGATTAACTTATTCTACCATTTTAGCTTATCTGGTTGGGGTGGGGACTTATACTGTTTTTTTTTAAATATGTTTTTAGATCCTCAATGATCCAATAATACAAATATAAAAATATGCCTGTATTGTAAATATATAAAATTGTAAATATGGGATTAGTTAGAAATTACATATTGTTTTTATTTTGTTTCTTTTTTTCTGAAGTGGAAGAAATATTCGCAATAAACAAATTCAAAACAAATTTCGAGGGATTGCAATGAATGTCAACCATTTTGCAAGAAACGCGCGTGGGTTTGGTGTCATTTAACAGAACACGCAGACATAATTGGAGTGAAAACCGTGAATCATTGGCCTTCTTGCATCGAAAACGACGGGAGAATCCATCTTACACACACACACATACACACACACACACACACACACATATATATATATATATAGAGAGAGAGAGCGAGATCGATTGATAGATACAGAGGAAACTAATTTAATTTGTTTCTTAAGGCCGTTCGTAACCCGAAACTTTTGTAAACCGAAACTATTTTCTCAATAGGAATCAATGTAGAGAAAAATAAGTCACAGTACAATAGAATTGGAAAAGAAAAGCACAACACAAGAATGTATATAACACGGCAGTCAACTCAAAAATAATTCTGTTCGCATTAACTCGGTTCAGCAGTGTTGTTCGAGAACTGAAATTTTTTTTTGATAACCGAGGTATTTTCATCTGGAATTTTCTGCTCGAAAACCGATTTCTTCGACATGTGAGACGTTGGAGAACCGAGCTTTGCACTGTAGATAAATATAGATATACCGGTAGATACTGCATTTTATATATGTAAATCTTTTCTCCATAAATATCTACTTTTAGTCTGACACCGATCATCTGATTCGTTCAAACAGAAAAACATAAATATTTGTTACTAGAAACTATGTATTCTTGTAGATTCCTCTAAAAATGTTTTCGATGGACAGACAAGTCGGTCTTGGGTAATCAGTTTAGTATTTCCTAAAAGTCGAAGTATTTTTGTTATGAGTTCCTTGATTAACAAACACCAATTTCCGATTAGTGACAGATTAAATCGAAGCAAAGCAAACAAAATAATATATTTGCAATGAACATGGATATGGATCGAAATTGCGGAGGAAGCTCTGACCGATCGCATAGAGATTGTGTCTGGAATCTATTCAACCATTTCATATTAACGAAGAAAATAGTTGAACCAGAGCATATATATTGATGATTAATTTATTGACCATTTTGAAATATTCAAACGTTAATTAGGATCTGATTGGAAGAATCTGATTGAGGAAAGTTCAACATAGAATAGGCTACGCTAGGGATAGTTTCGCCCGATACCGTAAAGTTGCCACAAAACTAAAACATTAGTCTGAAAAAAAAAAAAAAAAAAAGGATGGAAAAAGAGTCCTGTTCTTAAATTACCTCGTCAGATGCATGGTGCCAAACCCGTTCGGAAATATCAAAACTGTCAGCCAATGGCGGACTGGCCAGGGCATCACCTTGACCAATGGCAAGTGGGCCCCTGATTCATTTTGAAATTTTGGTTAAAAATCTTTTTTCTCTTGTGTCAGCAGTAACAGTAAAAATTAGTATAGGAAATTTTTGCATCTTTTTTTTTTTTTAGATAAAAAAACACACTGACTTGGAAGTTCTTGCAAAAATCAAATAATTGCTGAATTTTAATGAAACTTTCCTCGCCGGAAGCACAACTCGGAGTTTCGGGCACAACGCAATCTTCAGGTACTGAATTGAGACTAGCCGTTACGTAATTTAAATTTTGTTAAATATATTGAGTTATCGCAATGATGAGGCAGTTCACATTTGATACCGTGATTGTTACTTTTTTAAAATTTTGTATTTAAAATAAACATAACTAAAATATATATATTAAAAAATTATAAATTTTTTATGTAAAATAAACAGAAAAAATCGAGCATTATTTTATTAGCCCAATATGCGATATCATATGTTCATATTTATACATACATATCTCTCTCTGTATATATATATATATATATATATATATATATATATATATATATATATATATATATATATATATATATGTAAAATGTGTATGTATATATATATATATATATATATATATATATATATATGTAAAATGTGTGTATATATATATATATATATATATATATATATATGCAATTTTTAATATATATTATTTATATATTATATATGCGCAGTACTTATTGGAAAGCGCTCAATATCAGTGATAGAGATAACATAATTAGTTGAACTGATGTGAGTTTGTGACCATGGGTTTCACGCTATTTGCGATCGTCATACAAACTGATTAATTTTTAAATTTTGGATTTATACATGGTTGCGTATATGGCTGATTTTATGGTAGTGGGAGGAAAAATTGTCGTCGAACGCCACTCATACGTATGCAGACATACACACACGCACTTTCACGCATTGCAGCTCACACAAGTATAAACATATATGAACAGTGTGTGACTGCGCGTATATGCGCATCCATGTGTCGTTGCATACATACGTACGCAATTGGTCTCTGTATTCAATGTTGGATTGTGTAGCGAACATCTTTCCTCAGTCGCAGTGTCAACACGCAGAACGTTCGTTTTGTTTGCGGAATAATATTTTCTCGCACACACATATATACGTATGCACGCGTGTTCACGCATCTATCAGCCTTTTTTTTTTTTTAATGATGGGGTCTGTGTAAGATTATGCGAGGTAAAATTGTTATTATTTTTTAATTTTCTTAATGCTGTTTTATTATTTTAAAGCCGGTTATGCCGATCCATGTTCGCATCATTTTTGACGGGTACTATACGGCTAACAGAATGTCCCCGCATTGTGTTCAAATAAACTGCTGACTGAATTTTTCACTTTCTGTGACCAGATCACCCCTTACCAGACTGCAACCCCCTTGAATATTATGTGTGGGGCGTATTTGAGCGAGAGACCATCAAAACTTAACACAGACGAACCGGATTATGGCAGTATTCACCAAATTAAACAATTTTTTATGATAATTCTACGAGAAAATTCGTCCTATACCTGACTTGTATTTGGCTTTTGTAGAAGATGTTAATGTTATTGTTTTTATCTATATGTTAGGAAAACCATTGTTAACTAGCGTGTTTTACATTTATTGAGTTCTTTAAGGAAAAGCAGAAGGGGAGTTTATTTTTTGACTAAGTTCATAGATAAAGTTAAAAACGGAGTCTTTTTCGACTGTGATTTTGTGATTAGTAAGTTCTTGTGAGGATTTCCCATACTAACACCATTAGTTTGGGTGTAGATATTGCCATCATGGCCGGAGAAAAAGACTTTGGTAGTGCAGGTATGCAATCCTTTTTTGAGGAAATTTGGTTTGATGGAGGTGGAATAGAATTATTTTTATACACAGTGTTATGGATTATGTCGATGGTTTGATTGACGGGGACGTTTGTAAATAAATTTTCAACGTCGAGTGTCGCTAAAATACTTTGAGTTGCTTGTATAGTTTTTAGAATTTAAAGGAATTCGTGAGTTGATGTGATTCTGTATTTAGTAGGTAGGTATGGAGTGATGATATCGTTAAAGAATTTTGACAGATCGTAGATAGGAATTGGGATGCATGAAATGATGGGTCATAGTGCGGATCCGGTTTTATGTATTTTTATATTTCTGTATAGTAATTCTGGTTGGTAATGTCCAATGATTTTGTTGATTTTCAAGGAACCTACGTCGTGTCATTGTTTGATGCTGTAATTTTGTTGACGGATCAGTTTACAGTATCCGTGGTGTTTTTTATTTAATTTGGTAAATTTAGATCGCTCATCGATGATGTGTTGCAATTTTATTCGGCCTTCTTCGGGTGATTGGAATTTCGAACTGAACTCTTTATTTTGTCTACTGGGCCATGTGGATAAAAGCGTTGATTGGGTCCGGTGACTTGAGTTAAATACCTGGCTACTGCAATGGTGAACAAAATCTTGGAGAGTTGAGTTAAAGGGGAGATGACTGAAGCATCCGGAAGAGGCATGGCGCATAGAACTAGAACAATCTAACCCGGTGAACGAAATGAAGGATTCAGTTCGAAATTACAATTACTTGAAGAAGGCCGGAACGTACAACGGTCAAAACGTCATGAATATGGCAATAAAGACGAAGACAACAGTTCGATCTATCTATCTATCTATCTATGATAAAATGAGATAAAGAACAAAGTAGGAAACGTCTTTAATCTTACATGTTTCACCATTATTAAGGCTTCGTCAGAGATCGAGAAAAGAAGCCTTAATAAAGGTGAAGCATGTTAGATTGAAATTAGTTTCTTACTTTGTTATTTATCTCATTTTGTCGGATTCCTATCCATATCTGATCTACATTTAATCTTCAACTTATATTGGTGAGACTTCATGTGATATGAAGACCCGCATTCAAGAACACAAAAAGGATTTGCGTTTAGATAAACATTCAAATTCGCAACAATGTAAGACATAACTTTAATTTAATTAATTAAATTTAATTGGTGAACAATGCCAGACTTATCAAAAACAAAAAGAAGAAAATAACCCTCTAAAGAGAAAATATTATGAAAATATATTCATATCATTACTACCAACTATTAACACACGTGTAAAAACTTAATTACATCACCATTTGTCTACAAATCCATTATTCATGAATCTAACTTATCTCTTCCGAATACAGAAAAATCAATATATATACAAAATCCGCACGAGATATACTTTAATGAAATATATAACTAAACAAAATTTTTCAAACATCCTGCAGCGTCTCACTAACCTTTATAACACTTTAGCATACAGAATGTTTTATACTTATTTTAATATTATCTCTTACTTAATTACACGTGACACGTATCCAATCAAAACACCCTACTGCATCTCACTTTTACACACTTTAGATCGAGAATGTTTGCCACACATATTTGAATATTATCTGTTACTTCATTACACATGACACGTATCTAACCAATAAGAAATAGCCTAGCACAACATACTATTAATCTACGTCTTTTTGCTTTTATTATTTTTTATCATTTCTAACTTGATCTCTAACAAAGCTTTAATAATGTGAAATATGTTAGATTAAGATCAGTTTCCTACTTGTTCATTATCTTATCATATATATATATATATATATATATATATATATATTATATATATATGTGTGTGTGTGTATATATATATATATATATATATATATATATATATATATATAATATATATATGTGTGTGTGTGTGTGTGTATATATATATATATATATATAAGCTAAAAATTTACTCCATCGCCTGTAATAATTATCGCTAAAATACATAGGAGAAACCTCAAGGAATCTAAATAAAAGCTTATATATATATATATATATATATATATATATATATATATATATATATATATATATATGGCTATAAGTGAGACCCTGTATATTAAACATCTTTCTCCCACTATCAGCCTCACCCTATTTAACAGTGGGAATGGTGTGTTGAATTTTTTTTTTTAAATAGAAAGACGTTCAATCGAATTCCAGCCGCGCTCAACACGCGAAGGCTCGTAATAACAGTTTCTACAAGCATTCAAAATAACACAAAAATATATCTTAAACAGACAAACATGAAGAGAAATTAGCAACACCTAAAACAAAACCTCTTGAAAATGTCTTAAGTCGTCGAAAGCACTTGAGACAATTTTTGCATTCCCTTACTACAACTAAATGGAAAATGTTAGGAACGCCGGTAAAAACTAAATACGAAATTAAATTTCCCTTATTTATCATATTTAATGAAAAATGTTTAAAAGAAAAGTCACTGTAATTTATATATTACTTCTCTCTTTTACCCACCACAAAGGGAACACTCTCTGCCTCATCAGAATTACTGATTCCTAACTCCTCGAGAGCGCCTCATTACGCCTGCTTGGTCCCACGCTGTCCGCTGACATGAGGTGGAATGAATACATTGAATCAATAGCTTCAGCTACCGCAAAGAATTTTGGTTCTCTGTGTTGTGCCAGAAAGGTTTTCTCGTCTGAGTCCATCCTTCAAATCTATAAATCAACCATCCGTCCTTACATGGAATATTGCTGTCATATATGGTCTGATGCTCCCGCTGTACGTCTCGAGGTCATTGACAAAATCCAGAGACGAATATGCAAGATGATAGGCCCTGATCTAGCATCGAGTTTACAATCACTATCCTACAGACGTGCTGTGGCCTCCATCTGTCTCTTGTGCAAATATTTTCACAGCAACTGTTCAGACGAGCTACTTTCGCTGGTTTCCGGACTGCATGAATGTAAGCTAGCTACCAGCCAGGCAACTTGGTCCCACCCTTTCACTGTCAAAACGGTTAAATGCAACCGTTCCAAACAGCTTCTTTTCTCGCACTTCCAGTCTGTGGAACTCCCTTCTCCTTACTTGCTTCCCCGATGACTATAATCTTCAAATATTCAAGTGTAATGTCAATCGACATCTGAAAACCTGGGCTTGTTCCCCGCCCTTCTCTGTATCCTTTCCTCAAACATACTTCTTTACTTTTGTTCTCAATCCTCTGTAACCTCTTGCGTGCTAGTGGCACTCCCGCCTTGCTTGTGGTGATTTGCCTTAATATATATATATATATATATATATATATATATATCATCATTCCAATTTCAAATTAAATTTCCTGGCAGAGCCACCTGAAACACAATCTTTCTAAATTTCCTCGGTTTCCTTCCCAAGCCTAGTAAAAATTTTATGAAGATTTTAAGACAAGCTTTCATCAAAGCTCAAACGCGTCTCTCTACTTTCAACCCAGCAGGAAAAGTTCAGCACAAAAATGTTATTTAAAGGGATCTTTCTGTCCATAAACAGGTATTACACTTTGATCACCGACAGAAAGTAGATTTAGGCAAGTTCAATAATATGGAGCCTGAGATATATTGACATGTGATATAATTTCATAGGAACAGTTCAGTGATTTTTAATCACTTGAAAAACAGAGTACTTTACATGTAGGATTCGGATAGAGTATTTTGAAGATTAGATTGCATTTTATGCTTATCGACCCACCCACGAGGAACTTAGACAAAATCTTAGTGACCAGACAATGCCAAATTTGTAGGTCACTCACTGGGGATCGAAATCACTATAGTAGAGATGACTTACAAAACTGGCTCGTTGACTACTACTTTATAAATGGGCGTTATGCAGTGCCGGATTATGATCTTTTGGGACCCCTAGGCTAATTAGATTTTGGGGCTCCCCTCGCCCGAACCAGTTTTGAATATTTTTTACTCGTGACATATTTCAACAACATTTACATAGCTTTAAGCAAACTTGTTGCAATTTTTTATGTTAACTCGAATAGCAATATCTGATGTTTGTCAATAATAATCAGACTTTAAGAATTACCACTATTTTACGATTTATTACAAACCAAATTAGCACAGATTTCAACACAACCGTAGTAAAAAAAAGTTTTTTTTTTTATAACCAACATTATACCAATAAAACAATCAAAATAAATATGTGTTTGTCATATTGATATCATTTTAATTTATGAAACTGTTTAGAAGTTATAAGATCCCAAAAATTAAAATCATTTCTTTATAAAAGCTTGATAAAGTATCATAAAAGCTTTAGGCTAGCATAAGGCTGTAGCCGATGCTAGCCTAAAGGATAATCTGGCCCTTGACTTTATGCGTGGCGTTTTTTTCACGAGAAAATTTTGTTTATTTATTAGAATGTGGAGTGAGTGGTGTTAGCGTCATGCTTTGGAAAAAGAGTGAGATAGTATTTGAGAGACAAAAATATGCACGCCTGTGCGTAAGTGTGGGCGCAGCGCATGCGTGTAGGAGAGTGTGAGGACGCATGCGTGTAACTTTGTATATGCGTATTTGATTGTAAAACATAGAAATAAATAATGGAAGAAAACTTGCTGCCTCGTTAGCCAGACAAGCAATTTAGTAATATAAACAGAAGATAAAATAACCAATACAGACAGACACAAACACACACACGTTTCATTAAAGACGACAGACGAGGTACTGCGATGAAGCTATTGATTTAATTTTTCTTGTGTTTTCTTTTCTAGACATAAAGCGTGTAATAAATTGACCAAATGTACTGCAACTTCGAGCGCTTTTGGCTATTGTTTTATTTTATTTTTTATTTTTAATTGTATGTATGTTTTTTTTTCATGCAAGTGTCTAGAGTTATGTATTATTTTCCCAAAAATGGTCAGCCGTTTATAGTTGATGCTAGTGAAAAAAAGAAAACAAGAGCGCAAGAAAAATAAGAAGCTTAATCGCAGTACCTTATCAATCGTCTTTAATGAAACATATATAAAAAGGGGATTGCTGACCAAATATATTAGTATATATATATATATATATATATATATATATATATATATATATATATATATATATATATAGATATAAATATGAGTGTGTGTGTGTGTGTGATACGTAATAAAATAGTTTTAAGATGAAATATAAAAAGATAAGAATCAGGAAAAGCGAAAATTAGTGAAAAGACAGTTCAGTTATATATGCATATGAGTCAATGCTTTTCACGCATGTCTTTTCGTGTGTGTTTATGAGTAAAACGAAAGAGAGAAGAAAGAATAGAGGAATAAAAATAGTAAAGAAAAGTCAATGAAAATACGAAAACAAATATGAAATAATTAAACTACAAACAAAACCCTATAAAGATTTATGGATCAAGAGAAATTAAAGAGGGAGGAGGTGATTGAAGAGAGAGAGAGAGAGAGAGAGAGAGAGAGAGAGAATGTATACAGGTATAGGTGAAGGTATGCTTTTAGCGTAAAGCAAAACTGTACTGAATTGACCCTGCGTTTTGTTAGTGAGGAAAAGCTTGCGTAAATTCTACGTTTGATAAATATTCATAAATGCATCATTATTAAAGCACAGAATTATCTATCTCAATCTCTTTATTTAATAAAGTTTATCATCTATCTATCTATCTATCTATCTATCTATCTATCTATCTATGTGTATATGCGTGCCAGCTTTCCCATTTTAATTCTTAAAGATAATGCAAAAATGTTGGTGATATATATATATATATATATATATATATATATATATATATATATATATATATATATATATATATATATATACTTAACTGCATCATTAAGTCCGTAACCTTATGAGAAAAGAAATATCCCTTTTATTAAAAATATTTATTTTTCAACTTAATCTCTTTCCTTGTCAATGCACTTAACCCACTGATTCTTAATTAATCACATTGATAGAAATTATACAATGAAAATTTATGTTCAAAATTTAGCTATTGTCTTATTACCTCCCCGAAAGTATGTACGCATACACACGCATATATATATATATATATATATATATATATATATATATATATATATATATATATATATATATATATATCGCTCGTATGCCTACCGGTTATATATATATATATATATATATATATATATATATATATATATATATATATATATATATATATATATAATAGGTTTGATGGGTAAATTATCGCCATTTTATATTTTAAATTTTGTGTCGACTGCACAGTATAGTAAGGTCAGTTGGCCACCGTCTGTGAGAAAAAGACTACCATGACGTAATTCACTCTGCCAGAAATTTGGAAACGGTATGCTGTATTCCTTGTCATTCGCGCCAGAAGCTCCAATACGCACATTTCGGAGTGTTTGGATGTCAATCGGAGGACAATGCAAAGGATTCAGAAAGAGTTGGATGAGTCTAATGGTGATTACGAAGGTAAGGAAGCTCGGTAAAACTCACTCCGATCATTCTGATAAAAAAGAACTCCCGATTTTGTTGGTAAGGGTCTCAGACTCCTGCTGGAAGAACCTATGTCTGTTGACAGAATGCTATACCATACTACGCAAGCAGGAGAACAGCCAAATTCTGCGATCACGTCACCCCATACTTCCCAGACTGCAACCCACTTGATTGTTATGCGTGGGGCGCAGTTGAGCGAGAGATCAAAAAACTCCTGAATGATGAACCGAAGGAAAGGATTATTGAAGAATCCACCAATTTAAACAAGGAATCTGTCCAGAAGAGTTTCAGGAAATTCCGAAGTCGCCTGGAGGCCGTGGTTGAAACCAATAAATCGTTGAATAAATTTACTCTTTAGTATTTCAAAATATTTTTGCGTAATTTTGGTAAATATATGTTTTTTTTTTAAATACGAAATTAAATTCTAATATATTTATTTGTAAAAATACCGTATAGTCTATTAGTTAATAGAAGGAGAAATGATAATTTAATCTGTAGGAATAAAATTTAAATATTAAAAATATGACTTTACTCATATTTAAATGATCCTTTTAGAAAATCTTTGTGTATAAAAATATGGATTAAGCTGATAAATAAAAATGCTAAATTTTTGCCATTGAAAACACAGACGACACGTTGAATTACAGATGTATGTTTGTGAGCAGGCACCCCCACCCCACCTAAACTTAACCTGACTTTGTCAGTAACGTATATTTGTACATAAATTGTCTAGGGAAATTAAACCCCAATCACACCTAATCAAAATAGATTGAATTTTCCTTAACCATAACAACTCAAAATATTAAGATTATAAATTAAGTAAATTTCTTAGAAAGTAATTCCTAGCATCGCTTGCCAATGGGACAAAACTCTGCATTTTAAGTTTAATTTTTATAATTAAATTTAGAATTTTCGTTTTAGTTTTGAAACAGAGAAATTTTCTGTGTCGCGATGGAATCATATTTTTAAAAAAGAAAATAATTATAATCTATTCTTTGTATTCAGCACTGTTTTTTGTTTTTTGTTTTTTGTTTTTTTTTAAATATAAAAATAATTGCTAAGAAAACCGGATTATAAATCTTATTATTCTTAAATAATATTTTAATCTATATAAATAATAAATATACATTTTTCCTCACCGGTAGCACAACTGCATGCACAGTTTAATCATCAGGTGCTGATTGTTCAATCGACACCTGACGTGCATGAGTTGTGATATCGGCTAGGAAAAAATTATATTTATTATTAATATCATTTTTGTCTCTGTTATTGTGTGTATATATATATATATATATATATATATATATATATATATATATATATATATATATATATATATATATAATGTGTGTGCGTGTACGAATGTTTTTTGTGTGTATATATGCATATGCGCATGTGTGTTCGTGTTTACGATGACCCAATGATCGCTTGAGGCAAGAAAAGTGACCCCGTTGTATTGATTTCTATGTCCAGACCATATATATCTATAGATCTACACAAATATTAAAAAATATTTTAACTGTTAAATAAGAAGATGTTAAAATATTTCATCCTTGAAAATGGCTAAATGTATAGCCGAAAGCGCCCGGATTAAAAGAACATTCGGACAGTTTTTATATAATTTATCATCTGAAAAGAAAAAAAAAAATTATTAGATCGCATGAGAAATTGTATAAAAAATCTAAATCAAAGAACCTTGTCTGTCGTATTCAATGAAATGTGCATGATTGCTGCCTAAATACACACATACACACACATATATATATCATAATTATTTTTTAAAAATACGATTTCTTCGCTACATATTATACTAAAGAACTTCGGATTATTTACCTAACGTGTTCTTTCCTATTTTTCTATATAATTGCACACACACACACACACACACACACACACACACACACACACACACACACACACACACACACACATATATATATATATATATATATATATATATATATACCGATCTATCTTATCAGTGGGCACCTCATCATGGTTAGCAACCTGGTCTCAATGAATATGTTTGAACCTCACTGGGTGCCTCAGATAGTCTTGTAAGTAAGGTAATGTCAGAATTTAGATTACAATGTATGTATGTGTGTATGAGTGTGTTCGCAACACCGCCCTTTATATTACGTGACAAAGACACGTGTGCGTTTTGAATTAGATAAAGTGATTTCAACGGATGAATTGACTGAATCGTCCAATGTAATTTTCTTTCTTTGTCCTTTCAATATTTTGTCTATACCGTCTATGCAAGCGTGAATACCGCTACAGACATGTGCGCGAAGGCACATTGGCGCGAACCTACCTGTGCTGATGCTTACTTGCAGCTCTACCGATTCGTCTCCCGTCTATTCATTCATTTATTTATTTTACTCATATTTCTAACATCTTATGTTATGTCATGTTATTATTATTATTATTATTATTTTATTTCCTTTGATTTCTGTTGAATAATTATTTCTTTCCGGGTCCCGACCAGAGACCTAAGATCAGAAATGGCATCATGACATTTTTAACTGAACAGTTTTGAAAAAAAACATATTTTACATAGATAAAGCCCTTCATATGGTGTCAGTTGTACTCGTGAGAACAATTTTGTGTATTTCTTTAAGGCATAGGCTACCAGGAATCTCTTCAATGAGTCTATTGGAATCTTTTTCAATCAATCCAAGGACCCCAGCTCGAATTGTTGATCTCCTCATGTGTTTTGAGATTTCGTTTTCAAGGTCCTTGTATTTCGATAGTTTTTTTTAAAAATCTTCAGATACATTGCAGTCTTCAGGGACTGCCATGTCAATAAGGAGGCACATTTTGTCTTTGCGGTCTGTAATCACGATCTCAGGGCGATTGGCTTTGTTGATTGTTCTGTCTGTGTGTATTGTAAAGTACCATATATAATTGTTACAGGTCCTATCTCTGTATCATTATTATCATTATTCAAAAATAATGTTTTTCTTTTATTTACACTTTCTTTAGTCGAGACTTTTATACGCTTTCCACGGAAAATAATAAATCCATATCTATCGAGCGACACACGCACACGACGCACTCCTAATGTTACCATACACGTACGCACACACACAAACACATAGGTATGTATGCATATTCCTATATATCGGGAAGAAAAACATAATAAAAGAGCGAGAGAAAATAAACAAAGGTAGGAACAGAAAAAGTTAGCAAGATACGAACTGATTGTGATACATAGGGCGAGATTAAAACAAAAAGAGAGCTATCAAGATAGATAGATAATGAAAGAACAGATAGTTAGCTAACAGATCGATAGATAGACTGATTCATTGATTGAGTGATTGATAGATATGAAAGAACAGATATCTATCTATCTAGCTACCTAGATTGACTGAATGATAGATAAATAGATTGACTGATAGATAGATATGAAAGAACAGATAGCTAGATAGATAGACCGATAGAAAAATAGATTAATTCATTCATCGACTGATTGATTGATAGAAAGCTAAATATGAAAATATTGATTCATTGATTGCCTGATCGATCGATAGATAAATATTAAGAATAGATAAATAGATCGATAGATAGTAACAAACTGAGTAAGAAAGAGTGCTATAGATAGATAGATAGATAGATATGGATAGATTGAAAGATATGAAAGAACTCAGATCAATATATAGATAATTAGAACATCAGATTAAAAATATACATATTTTATATCTTTTTGTAACTCCTCCTCTTATCTTATGTCTTTGTTTATCTCTCCCTCTCTCTCTTCTCTCTTTAAAACGCACAGTCGAGTATAACATACACAAAAGGCGTCTGAACATCTTCATGATGAAAGAAATCGCCTCTTCCCGTTCAATTTCATTTCACTTGCACGATGTACGCGACTGAAATGTTTTGAAAAATATTCAACATACACAGAATCACCCAGAAGTGTGCTTACCCTCGCCGTTCTAGCTCTGCCCCAACCCCTTACACCAGCCGACAGCTCGAACACACTGACTCTCATTTACAAAGACGCATGTGTAAAATCTCAAACAGCGGAACTGCGTGTCAGATTTAAATATATTTATATAAACACCCACTGCGTCCCAAAAAGGTCTTGGCGTCTTTCGTTGTTCATTTTCTTCGGAATGCCGAACGAATGCGGATTTGAAAAACCACAAACTGTTTTCAAACATGCACATTTCTCACAGCACTGTCAAATTTGGCATTATATATATATATATATATATATAT